>JBCEWB010129639.1:0-11266 GCA_039654565.1 Peronia peronii | reverse complement strand
TTACTAGTGTGAACACAACAGAAGTGATTTTATTACTTATTATAAATGAAGCCTCTTAATCCTAAAAGAGTACGATTTTCTCGGATTTAAGTGCGTGCGAATATTCGGCCACAGGAGTTGATATTTGGATACTGAAAATTTTGTCTGCATGGGGGGTCTGCGCAAACTTTTTTTTTTTTTCTTTTTACTGCTAAGGATTGTTTAATATGCATAAAGTACGCACGGTACCTCCAAAATACATGACCCGTTTTCCGAGAAGGCTAAACGTCGGGTTTCCTTACTCGTGATGTTAGAGGACCGCTGAGTCACTGAACAAAACAACACCACCAACAAAAGCCCGGGACAGATTCTAATCTCTCCTATCCCCTTTGTAGGACTCGAACCAGCATCAATTTCCACATTGTCATCCATGGGTAGCCGCTCAATCCCTTGGCCAGGAGGTGTCCCTCCCTCCACCTCCCCCCCCCCCCCCACCACACACACATACTTTTGGGCTCTTGTCTTAAAGTCTTCAAGAAAAAGTCTGTAAAATTCATGGTGAATGTTTATCACTTTTTTTTTTCTTGCTTTTCAATGATCAGTGTCTAAAAAAAGATGAAAGGTGATTTTTTTGTCTTCTTCACGTTGTTTGTTCAACATCCCTTGTCTCTGGCAAAGGGAGTGACTGAGCTGGTCAAGCCCACTTTCCAACATCAGGGCCACAAACCTATATCGTGGTACACCAAACCGCACTGAAAAAATATTTTTCAAGTAATCTTTTTTTTTTTCAATTATTTTGGTGTTTTGTTGCAGTTGTGTTGGGGTTTAATGGCACATCAGCACGATCACGGCTATAGTATGCCAAACACGGTAAGATATATTTACACGTCAAGAAGAAGAGAGGAAAGAGAGCGAGACAAAGACAGGAGCAAGGAAAGAGAGGACAGATGTTACCCCTGGAACGTCGAGGATGACATTCCATGAAAGACATCCCACCGAAGGCGCGCTTTCTCCACCTGCAGGTGGGAGAAAAAAAAACTACTTATATACCCTGGGCCCCCGCGGGAGAAACCATTATGCACTAGGTTGTTCAGAGATAAAAAGAGACAGAGTTTCAACACATTATTCCTCAGCCAATTCCCTAAATCATCATACAGATTTGTTCCCTAACATTTCAAGATCTCAAATTTTCAAGTGTTATGTCCATTTGTCACAGGTTTGGAGATGAATGCATTGTGCTGTCGCTAACACCAGAAATTCCCAACATGCCCGGACCGTTACATAAAAGTATGATGAAGATTTCTTAACTCATGTCCAAGGGCGATCTCATTGAGAGTAAGGAATACAATGCTAGGCAGAGCCCAAAAATGAACTGATCCTCACATTTGCATGCATTATACTTGTAAAACAGGACGATTTGCTGTAAAGATCCAGCTCCAAGTTTATGACCTATGATATCTTGTACTTTTAAAAGCAGGTCAAATCGATGCTCTGCCCCACTTTTCGACTTCAATTAACTTTGTTCTTTTCTTACATCTCTGTATGTAGAGAGAAGTGTCAGGTGTGAGTGTTCAGCACAGAAATGCTGGTAAAAATGCAGATCAGATCCTCTAAAGTGCACAATAAATAATGGGCAAAACAAAACAAAACGAGGATGCATAAACTCGTTCGTCACATCTGATATTCCTTCGAATATCTAATGTTTCTATTCACGACAGTCATAATTATACCAACTTTATAACAGACCAATCGCCAATATGTTGATAGTGCCAATATGTACAGATACTACAGTTTATCTTTATTTTGCATGTAGCATTAAATGTTTTCAATCTTCAGTGACATTATTTCGGTTCAGTGCATGCACAGTTTGGTCAGAAGAAATTTAGGTAGAAATAGGGATTTTTTTTTTTCACGGACAGCAATGGCTCCGCCTACTCTTTATTCGATTTTTTTTTTGCTGTCAAACGTTCTTTAACATACGTAACGTGTACATGGAAGCTCCAAAATATAATCGCTGTTATCCGAGAAGGCTAAATGTGGAGCTTCACCACCCAAAGAAGCCACCCCCTTCCCCCTCCAACCCCCAACCGCCCCCCCCCCCCTCCGGCATGAAATAAAAGAGTGAGCAGGTTCTAAATCTTACCCTTGCAGTGGTAGACTTTGAATCTGCGAATTTTTCATCGACAGGCAGACAGCTATTCCATCGGCCACTGCGCCCCCAGGTATTACGTAAGTATTGTCCGTCATGTCTTGATACTAAAAGAGACAATCTCTCAGACAACCATCTCTTTCTGTCTATTAAGATTTATCAAACCCTCCAGGGATAAATCACTGTGACAAATTTGCCATCAATCATATATCATAAATAATCAGCTTTACTCAAGTTATACATCAATGGGCATATTATGTAAATTTGCTTTGTATGTGTGTGTGTTTGTGTGTGTATGTGTGTGTGCATCATATGAGAAGTATTATATGCGTCTCAGAGAATTAAACGCCCAGCTGAGTCTCAGAGGGTTAAAGACAAAATACATAAGTCAAAAGTCAATAGCTAAGGGTGTATCTGATAATTGCCTTTGTAAAGCACAATGATTATTCTTTTCCTAAATGCACAGCGACAAGTTCTCAAGAATCATAAAACTGAACGAGCAAGTTATAAAACGACGAATCGATAACCAGTTTCTTTATTTAAACAACACACACACAAAAGATAGCCCGCAACAAAACCAGTTCTATGATATATTGGACAAGATATCTAGGCTAAAATGGATATTCTGGTCTCCGTCAGATATTCTTGGACATTAAGCTTTTAAGGGAGGTATAGCATTGATTATTAACTCTTGAGTGCCTAGATCTCAGTCTAGAAGTGTAACACATCTTTTCTGACTTTCAGAAATTCTGTCTGGAAATTTAGTTCGATGTAACTGTAAAAGTGCAGAAATATAAACGCACATCCCCAAACATACATCTGTCTACAATCAGTTTACCTGTTTAGCTACCTATCTACCTATTTACCTATCTATCCATCTACCTACCTACTTACCTACCTACCTACCGTCCTACCGGTCTATATATTCCCACAGACACATGTATAAACGTGCCATTCATACACGCACAAACACAGACACACTTGCATATCACACACGGAACTCACAGACACGCACATACACACAGAGACATACAGACATACATATGGCTGCTTGTTTCTTAACCGAAACTTGCCCAATACAGAACATAAAAGAAACTGTTGAAATATTATATCAAAGCCTCCACGATGAAAAGGTTAATTAAACATAATACAGAAGGGGGGAGGAGAGAGAGAGAGAGAGAGAGAATAAAACATGAGTTAAAAAAGGAAATGCACTTTGGCCGATATAATGTGCATTTTTCACCTGACGAATACGTCTATTGACACCAAACCCAGCTTGACAATTGTGCAAATAGAAATTTTAAACCGCAGTGCAAACAAAAAGAGCACCTGGAACAGATTGAGACAATCCCTGGTTTGGCTATAAATCACTTTGGGGTCATGCGGTCTACATAGAGATCATATTGACATCACTTCGCTATGTCTCAATATCTAGAGTGATCTTAGAGGTGCAAAACTACAGAAGCATGGAACGAAGCGAGAAAGATGGAACGAAAGAAAAGAAAGGAGGATGGAAAGAAGAAAAAGAAAGAAAAAAAGACAGGAAAAAGAAAGACTGAATGAAATTAGAACAGAAAAAAAAAATAAAAGGCAAACTGAAGGTAGGAAAGAAAAAAAGACAAAGAAAAAAGAAAGAAAAAGAGAAAGAAAGAAAGGGAGGAAGAAAAGACGAAAGAGGTTTAAAAAAAAGGTGCGCAAAAAAAAAAATAAAAAAATTTGGGTATTTAAAAAATGGATAAGGTGAGGTTGCTGTGACCACCCAAGCACCAGAAAAATATAGGTCAAGAACTGTTATTGATCTTGAGCTCCTGTCACTCATAGATCGTATTGCAGCTTATGTCACATGGACATCCTTATCAATAAAAAGATCCATAATTTTTATCTCTCTGTCGAGACTGGTCCTTAAGATCCAAGAAAGCACCAAAAAACCCAAACCTAACCCAATTCAGAAAAAGAAATAAGCATAAAAGATAGAGACCAGAATTTCAAGTGGGGAGTAAGGTCATCTTGATCAAGTCTGTGAACTTTTATATATAAATAGTTTTTAATTTTAGTATTTAATAAAACGAATTTGAGCGGCTCTCGTCTTCCTCCTCTAGATCAAAAGGTAATAAAGTATAAATTACACTGTTTTGTTTCAAATAGACTGTTTATATTGTTAAAAAAAAATGGGGAAGAAAGTAAAATTTTCGAGATAACCTCCACTAGGAGGTTGAAAGACGTATTATAGAACGTAAGAAAGAAAGTAAAAAAAAAAAAAAAAAAAGGAAAGAAAGAAATACAAAAAGAAAGAAAAATAAACAAAGATAGAAAGAAAAGGACAATCATGTAGGACACAGATATTTTTACAGAAGGTTGTCAATGTTCAAGTTGTTATTGATCAAGAAGTACCTCCACTGGGTGGATTAAGAAGCTGTTATGAATATTGAACCTTTTACTGATACATTTTCCGGGTATGTATTTATTTTACGGATGACTATTAATTATCTATAGTTCGTATCTTAGAAGTCGGAGTAAAAAAGGCGTTTCAAAAAATACGTCATGTTGTGACTCATATGTTGTGAATCATCGAGCATTCATCCAATCAGAGTGATCACACAGAAACCCCTAGCGGACCAATTAACTCGATTTATTGTACAGAGAGATTCGGACATGGTGATATTGACACATGAACTAATTGTGATTTAGAATTATCTACAATGGACTACAAACATCATCATAATAATACTAAACATCACTATTATATCATTTCAGGACATGGACATAGACATGGACATGACATATGATAACTCATTATCTTTGACAGGACCTACGTTGATGATTAACATAAATAATCACAATAATCATAAAATGGACATCTTTCTCTAAGGGAAGCAACTCTTGGCTGATAAATTATAAAGGGAAGTAAGTTGGTCCCATAACACGTCAGATTCTCAAATGAAACTGACAAAAGGTCGTGAGTTTTTGTGCTGTTATTAGAAAAATCACAAACGACTTTTTTGAAGGAAAATAAAACTTTCTTTCTTACAGATGGTGAAAGTTTATTTCATTTGTATCTTACGCCATGCAAGTTCAAAATAAATATATTTTCTTCCTATAACTAGAAAAACGGTAAATAAGAAAAACATGCTGTTCTTAACGAAGGGTCAAATATTCACGATTGTCGCAGTTTCGAATTGCCCGTTTAAAATTCTTTAATGAGAAACAACGATTCTGTGCTTAAGTGCATAGTGAAATCGTTCAGTTTCTGAAATTGAGGGAAAGAAAAAAAAAGTACCAGCACCAAATTACATTAACAATGTTACCTTTAATCACGAGATTTTGATAGGTCATTGACTTGTCATCTCACATATCGATATACGTTGAACTCCGTTAAAGCTACATTTAGAGTTAGGGTTAGATCTAGGGCTGGGGTAAGGGTTAAGTGTGATATAGAGTTCATTCAAGTATCCTGGAACATTAAAATTTAGTTACAATATTGAGACCACTTGGTAGCAATAACCCATTGTGAATATTTTGACCACCTGGTAGGAGTAGATCGTTGGGACTATTTTGACCACCTGGTAGCAATAAACCACTGGAACTATTTTGACCACCGAGTAGCAATAAATCATTGGGATTATTTGGACCGCCTGGTAGGACTAGATCATTGGGACTATTTTGACCATCTGGTAGCAAATAGACCACTGGGATTATTTTGGCCGCCTGGTAGGACTAGATCATTGGCACTTTTTGACCACCTGGTAGCAAACACACCACTGAACTATTTTGACCTCTTAGCAGGACTAGATCACTGGGGCTATTTTGATCACCTGGTAGCAATAGCCTGGTCCTGAAAAAAGGGGAAAAAAGGGTATGAGCTGTGGTCCTCATTTTTTGTTGTCCCCATCACTTAACTCTTTCTCTTTCTCTCACTCACATCCACATCCACTCTTTCTCCCCTTATCTCGTATTTGCTTAGGTCTGACCTCGGCCTACAGTGTGGGAAAACTGGGTCAAACCTATTACCTGGTTACAATCACGACCCTCTATCTCTCCCCCCCCCCCCTCCCCCCCCAAATCCCCCCCTCCTGAACATCGTCATCGGCTTGCACACCCGGTGTTGTGTGTTTGCATGGATTGTTCTAGAACTGAAATGTGGCCGTGACTTCGAGTGGACCAAGTCCACAAACCTATATCAATATGTGCTATGACTGTTGTTGTAGGATATACTATAGATACTGAACTTGTTACAGATATTGAACCTGTTATAGATATTGAACCTGCTATAAATATTGAACCTGTTATAGATATTGAACCTGCTATAAATATTGAACCTGTTATAGATATTAAACCTGTTATAGATATTGATCCTGTTGCAGATATTGAAACAGTTATAGGTATTGAACGTTTTGAACCTGTAACAGATATTGCACCTACTATAGATGTTGAATCTGCTGCAGATATTAAACCTGTTATAGATATTGAACCTGTTATAGATATTAAACCTGTTATAGATATTGAACCTGCTATAGATAACGAACCTGTTATGGATATTGGACCTGTTAGATATTGATCCTGTTGTAGACATTGAAACAGTTATAGGCATTGAACGTATTGAACCTGTAACAGATATTGCACCCACTATAGATGTTGAATCTGCTGTAGATATTAAACCTGTTATAGATATTGAATCTATTCTTGCTATTTCACCCGAGCACTGAATATTCTGAACCCGACACAGCAGAATCACAATCTCTCTTCTCCTCACTTCTTTCTCAAACACATTTTTTCCCTCACATAGTTGTATTTGTTCCCTCCAGTATGACCTCGCCCCAGTGTGTCTCAAAATCACGGTCAGAGCTTCCACTGTAATGGTTACTGCCACCGTCGCTTCGTTCCCCCCTCCCTCTTCCCTCAGCCACGTATGCCATAATATCATAATACCCGTCTTTCCAGTTAGATCCTCATCCATATGGCGCAGACTGGTGGGGCTTGACATTGGCTGGCATAACAGATACAGAAATCGACATACTGTGCTCATGCAATGAATTATTGAGAGCAATATATACTATAATTTTTTTGGACATTGAGACCCAGTATAGCGACTAAAAATATTCATCTCACTCTTCCCCCTTCATAACACTATTTTCTCCTCCTTATACGGATAATATCTATTTCGGGGGTTTATAAGCATAAGATCGTATGTGCCAGTAACGTGTTCAATTTGACATTGTCACCCGAGTTTAAATTGTCCGCCCTACTCGTTCAAACGTTTTTTGTCAAGGAAAGTGTCAACTTGTAATGAAGAAGGAAGAAAAACAACAGATGTCTAATTTTTCATGTTTTTCAGCTTCCTGTCGGTGGGTTAGTCTTGAGTCTTATCTCATGTAGGATCAGAAGAAACAGCCACATCTGTGTATCCAAATCAATGATTTGAATCAAGAATTTAACAAACTCACACAGAAGTGTTTCAAAATAATAGTTCAGTTATGTGGTTCTTCCTTTCTGTTTTCAAATGGTCTGATCAGTGACTTCAGATGACATGACTGGAAAGTGGAGGTTTGAAGTTTTGATGCTTTTAGGAGGAAAGTTTGCAGTTACAATATAATATCTCTGAACTAGCGGTTTGCCTTATGTAACCTGGTCCCGGAGTGTCCCAAAATTAGACCACCTGCCAGGCTCTATTCACGACCGCAATATTTAAGCCCCTCCTCCCCTTCACATTTTCCCATCTTTCCATCCACTCATGTCCACTGTATACAGCAACAGTTTGAGGGAGCTGGAATAGCAACGAAATACTCAGTTATACAGAGTTACATATTATGAATTCTGTATTAGTATGTAAACCTAACATACCCTGCAGTCAGGAGTCGAATTGAGAATAAGAGCTATTTATGTGGTTGATTACTCCACCGATAATACCAATGCCACTCAATTCTACCATCCTTTTTACCAGTGTCTTATATTTTTTACTTCGACCTCGCCTTAAATATCCTAAAATTAGCATTAGATGTCCCACTAACCATCTCTTTCCAAGCTACCCACTACACAAGACGCAGGCAGCTGGGGGGTTGATGATAATTAGGTTAGTAGCTTAGAGAATTCCACATACCGGATTAGCTGCATGCCATGAATTCTCCCCTAGATCGTAAGCATCACATGCGTACAGTGGAAATAAATCATAACTTAACATGACTAGAGACATTCCAATCTTCCCATATCCCATCCCCACCCAAATCCCTGCTTCATATGATGCACAGAATGATAGCACTGGCGTCGCAAAACGGTACAGATCGTATGAGGGACAGCGAACACAAAACTCGATAGAGACACAAAGCGATGAAATCAAGTGCTCGTCAAATAAAGCCGACTGAGAAGTTACGGCTTTTCAACAGTGACTGATTTTTCAAAGCATTTTTTTTATACACAAAACCCTTCTATTCATTTCCAATGCATTTCAGAGTTAAGTTTGCTAAAATATATTGAGGAAAGATTTAAATGTTGTTTAGTGACAATGATTTAATTGAAAGCTAATAAGGCCTAGCAAGGCGATCAGTCATTTTGTCACTAAATTAAGCTGCAGCAACTTTATTGCCAATTTATGGACTTCTACTTCAGATAGAACAAACATTTTTCACCAATAGAAAAGGAACTGAATAGGTTCACAGCGATACCAACAACTAGAAATTAAGAAATTATTATGCTCATAAAACGCCCGCGCCTGATTTCATTCGTGTTGTGTCTCATATACAGCGGGCATGTCATTTAATTTGTCAGTGGTCGTGCGCACTGAGGCCCCGATGGTGATTTTGAACTGTAGGCCGCAAAAATTAATTTGGCTTTAAATTTTCAGATTTCCCTGCCCTGGTCGTAGCGACCTGTTATTTCTTTATATTATTCTCTCTTTCAGTGTTCACTTTAATTTATGTGCATAATATCTGCATATCCAAATTCAATTTGTAAATAATCGTGACTTAAAAGCTTGCACATTTAGGTGTCTATTTTGAATATGCCCGTAAAGTAAAAATGAATACTCAAAAGAGTTAATATACAAGGGAACCCTTAATCAATCTTACACTTACTTGTATTCACTCGACAATTAACAGACTAGATGGCGCTGAAACGAATTGATATATTTAGATAGTGAACTTAACACAATACACTGAACACGTATATTCTCGATCAGTAATAATTAGTTGTTACTTCTATCAGGACACCGTCAAACATTATAATTATTGAATCTGAGGGCCATTTCGGATAACATATTTTGCTCACGTTGACAATCCTGAGCTGCGAGCCGGCATGATTGGTACGGCCGAGACAGCCAAAAATTGAGAAATATACGGATTTTCACCCGCACGTATTTCAAAAAAATTATGCCAAATAGTGTATAGCATATAACAACAACAACAACCAACAAACAAAAAATGCATATCTTTTTTATATAGACCTACTTTATTGCTGTGCCAAATTTCAAGCAATTATATTGAATACACAAGGAGCTTTAGACTTTCGAAAACAGCTAATTTTCAACTCACAAAATTCAGGATGGCGGCGTTGTCATGGCAACCGGATACTAAACAGTTTTTAAAAAATACTTTTTCTCTAATTTGATCTTGCTAAATCCGAATTTGAAGCTTAAAAAGTCTTAAATTCAACCATTCAAAAAACTCCCTCCCTCCCCCCCCCCCCCCCTTAGGGGCTGAAAGGCTTAATAAAAGCAAAGCAAATACGACGATCACAGATTCTTATCGCACTCTCTGATTCCCAAAACCTAGGCCTACACTGCTCCACGACAACGGTTGTTACATCCCCAAACAGGTGTCTTGTTTGAGTTAGTCTGACCTCGGCCCCGAGTCCTCAAAATCAGGTCAGATCACCTATCCGGTAGGACTGCCATCCACTCCCTTCAACCCTCTCCCTATCTCCTTTTCCTCTTTCCAGCCACGCCCAAACATAGGATAGAAACACTGAACAGGTGAAAACTGACAGCACACGGACGGGAGCAATACAGAGCTGCATGTTTTCATGAATTCATTCTTAGGTGACGAACATAATAGTATCTCTCTTCTGGTGTCAGGTCTGGAGCAGACATCCACAACCACGGCTTGCCAGACCCTTCTGTTGTCAGTTCTTATCTCGATATTGCTCAGTTTATTCTTGGTGGCGTATCTGTTAAGGCTGTCAATGTATTTCATTCTTAGCCGTCCTTTGCTTCTCTTCCCTTGGATCTTTTCACATAGCATCTGTAATGTTAATAATGCTGTGTTTGAATCAGAATCAACATCACCTTAACATTGCTTAACCCTCTTCTTCCCCCCCTCAACCCCTCCCCCTTCCCACACCCGCCCCCTCCTGCCTCCGCCCTACAATATACACAAAATCACCTTGTTCCACACTATTCCTTTCCTCATGCATTTTCTCATCTACCATAGTTCGATCCCCCAAGAATGTCCCAGAGCAAAAGTCAGACCTACCACCACCTGACTGCAGCTAGCATAGAATGTCTTCACCTTCTCCTCCCACTCCCCCTGTGCTTCCAATCAAATTCCTTACATATATGACAAATGGGTAGGCTTTTGCAGTTTGATGGTCAATGGAGCGCAGCAAGAGAATTCCAAATTCAACATGATGTAACTTTTCAAAAGTGTGATGGTGATATTTTTTTATGTATGGATGTGTGTAATCTTTTAATCTTAAGAAAACAGATTTCTCGGATGTAAGTGCATGTCCAGTTTGGGTGAGGTCAGATATTTTTGGGTAATAATTTGCAATCCGAAATTTGGGCATTTTGCCCGAACAGCGACGTCTCTGCCTACTATCCATCCAGTTTTTAATTGCCAACGTACACTGTTGCACACGCACAACCTCCAAAATCCGACAAAGACTAAACGCCGAGCTTCCCCACCCAAGAAGCTTGGGGACGGTTGAGCCATTAAAAAAAGCCAGCAGGTTCTAAATCCCTCCCCCCACCCCCTTTTTCGGGTAGGATTCGAATCCGTGACGTAAGTTTTCGCAGAGGAGTAGGCCACGGCGCCGTCCCCCTCCCTCATGGATTCTGTGGCAAGGTATGAGCATAATATATACTCGTGATCAGGAATATCAACCCAATACTCACCCTCTCATGGGAGGGGGGGGGGGGGGGGGGGGGGGGGG
>JBCEWB010129628.1:0-10639 GCA_039654565.1 Peronia peronii | reverse complement strand
CCCCCCCCCCCCCCCCCCCCCCCCCCCCCCCCCCCCCCCCACACATCGTTGCAGAAATCGAAAGTGCATTCCTTTCTGAAAAAGTCAGTATGGGTCTTACCCTCAATCTATAAATATTCCATCATTGGAATCGGGTTTTTGTGAGTTAGGCATGTAGATTTATGCATTCGACCGTTCATTTAAACTCGATTTTCTCGGAATTTCGGTCACTGTTGAGGGCCCCCCCTTGTCTCTTTAAACTGCAATATCTCTGGCTAGAATAAGGTTAGCTCAAAACTTTTTTCACCACCTGGAAGGATATGAAATAAGCTTTCACATGATATTAAAAATCCTAAATGGTGAAAAATCGGCATACGTCTCATTTTGACTGGCTGAGAGACTATTTATTAGATGCTATGCATTTCTCCAATGTGAAAGCTTCAATTTAGTTCTATAGTGTGTCGTTAAACATATCGATTCAACTTCTAGACGGAATATTTGATGCCTTTTATCATGATAGTTCACCTAGTTGTATATCGTATTTTTTGTTCAAAACAAGTTCGCTTTGACCATGAAACGTATCCCTTTGTAATCATGAAAAAGCGGAGGTTGGAATCAGTTAAGTTACATGATCTTGTCTGTGAACTAATGACAGTATCTTTTCAATTGTACAAGACAGAATATAAACGGTATTGACTGTCTACCAACAGTCGTCTAGACTTCTCAATGACGAGAATCAATCAGATATAGGATAACGCATAACAGCTCGGGTTTTGTCTACATTGACACGCTCTGATACGGAGACAAAAGGAAGAATCTCGCGTCCGCGAACAGCAGTAATCTCTCCTCTTGTTCCGGATGTTTGTTAAACACGGACTTCTTGTACAGAAATGAACTCGGCAAACTTCTTGATTAACCCATGAAGTGCCAAGGGGTCGGGCAGATGAAAGAAGCACTAGTTAAATGATGCATTTTTTAAAATCAGTTCAAATAATATACATACAATATATACAATAGAGTAATAACTCATCTACATTGCCTTTCAGGTGAAGACTTGAATAAAGATCATTATAAAGCAATCAGACGATCCGTGTACATTCCGGCAGTTTCTAGTCAACTTTTACATTGTAGTTCTGTCTGCGTCCCGGAGTTTTGTTTTTCTTGTTTATTTATTTTTTTTAAAAGAAAGTTTACCATTTTAACATTGTCTTTACCGTTAAATTAACAGGATCCTGACACTTCTGCACTGCAGGCGAAATCGATCAATCTTAGTGGAGGCGTTTTTTGAAAGATATTTTTCGTGGAAATAATACCTGTCTAACACTGGTGTGATCTGCTCACAAGAAAACAACTCCTTGAGAGAGTCGAGACATCATGACCGCTGCCAATCGCTTACATGAGGGGAGAGAGCAGATATGAAACATCACATAGACTGCAAATCTGTCTTAAAATTGGAACAAGTAATCCATCACAGCAAATCAATTAACTGGTCAGATAACTCATAATTTCTAATCACAATCTCAAAAAAAAAAAAACAAATCATGATGGGACGGATAGATGACACAAAAACGGGAAATGAAATAGTTTGTTCATCACAGTCAGGCTAAGTCAGGACTGCTTGAAGCAATGCCAGACACAATGATACCAGTAATGTTCAAGATCCATTTTACTTTATCATCATCATTATCATCATCATCGTCCTCATCAACAGCAGCAACAACAACAACAACAGCAACAACAACAACAACAACAACAACAACAACAGCAACAACACCGGCAACAACAACTACAACAACAACAACAACGACAACAACAACAACTGGCAACAACAACAACGACCACAACGACAACAACAACAACAACGACAACAGCAACAATAAAAACGACAACAACAGCAAAACCGACAACAATAACAACATCCACAACAACAACAACATCAACATCCACAACAGCAACATCGAAAACAAAAAAGCAAAATCAAAAACAAAAAACGGACATCCCCATGAGAGTTATTGGTTAAATGGACGACGTCCATTATCGAATGCAGTTTGAGCCATCAGGGACTGATGTCACCAAAGATACAGTTTCTGAAAAAAGAAACTGAAAACAGCCACTTCAAGGGAAACAATTCTTGAAATGGATGGACTCAAAAGGCATTTCATTGGCATTTTCAATTTGCGAATAACTCGGGTTGTGGAGAGAAACAAAGACCATTTTGGTACCAGTTTAAAACTGAAACTATCTTCTGTCGAATGTAATTTGAGCCATCAGGGACTGATGTCAGCAAAGATAAATATAATATTAATGACCAACTAAAACGTCAAGAACCAGCCATTTTCTCTTGATCTTTGCCAGCATCCAGTTCATGCTGAAAGATCATTAAGTTAATCAGCACTAATGAGGCCAATATAAAAGGTAAAAGTAACAGTAACTTTGCCTCTGGCAGGACATTTGAACCAAGTAGAAGCAGAGCTTGATTAACAGGAAGTTTGATTGAGTAAATTATTGAAAATCGTTAGCTGCTATACTTGATTGTTCCTATATGTCGAGCGGATTCATGAAAAGTCATGTACTAGGATGAAAGCATTGCAAGCTGGATACATAGTTTATCTCACAGCCAGTCAAAATGAGACGTATGTTGGTTTTTCACCATATGGGGTTTTTGGTATCACGCGAAAGCTTCTTATTTCATACCTTTTCAGGTGGTGAAAAAAGTTCTGAGCTAACTTTATTCTAGCCAGAGATATTGTAGTTTAAATAGACAATGAGGGACCCCCCAGCAATGATCGAAATTCCGAGAAAATCGAGTTTAAATGAAGGGTCGAACACATAAATCTAAATATCTACCTCACATAAACCCGATTTCAATGAAAAAATATTTATAAATCGAGAGTAAGACCGATGCTGTCTTGTTCAGAAATGAATGCACTTTCGATTCTTGCAATTAAAAAAAAAAAAATCAATGGCTGACCCCCCCCCCCCCCCCTCATCACATTCAAAGCCCGATTTCTCCGCCCTAGCCCGGCCACTTACGTCTCATTTCGACTGGCCTCGAGATATTTAGCAAAGTTGCAACTAAATCACAAGCTGAGTTTGGTACATCTAGTTCAGACGCAGTGGTCGGTCCAGAGCTTTTCATCATTAATTTTCAAAACATGTTTGTGACAATGTTTCCTCTTTCTTTCTGCTTGCTTTTAAAGATTTCTGTGATTGTAATTTCGTTCTCATTACGTTCTTGTGCAATAACTAAAATCTTCTATTTTAACACCATTTTTTTTAAACATCCTTGTCTATCCATTGCATTTTAAAAATCTATTGTCGTATATCTATGTATAATGACTATTTTTACTTTACATGGCGATATTTCTAAGAGCCTGTAACACAAAAATATCATCCTCTAAATTGGGAGAATAAATGTCTCGTGGCCAGTCGAAATGAGACCTAAGTCGGTGGGCTAGAACTGAGAAATCGGGCTTTGAATGTAATGGGGGGGGGGGGGGTGTCAGATATGGACTTTGTTTGTTTGTTTGTTTGTTTTTCTGAAATCGAAAGTGCATTCATTTCTGAACAAGACAATATCGGTCGTACCCTCGATTTCTAAATATTTCTTCATTAAAATCGGGTTTTTATGAGGTAGGTATGTAGATTTATGCGTTCGACTGTTCATTTAAAATCGATTTTCTTGGAATTTCCTTCATTGTTGGGTGGTCCCCCCTTTGTCCGTTTAAACTACAATATCTCCTGCTAAAATAAAGTTAGCTCAAAAAGTTTTTCACCATCTGAAAGGGTATGAAATACGATTTCACATGATACCGAAGAAACCCTCTATGGTGAAAAAATCGACATGCGTCTCATTTTGACTGGTTGCGAGACAATTTATTCAATACAGTTCTGCTGACTTGGACCAATCAATTTATTGTTTTCATCACTATACATGACTGGGAGAATCACAGAGAATCGTCGAGGCGGATTTCCGGACTAGCTGAAATGTGATCAAGTTTTCTGGTTGACGTCATTGACTTGAAGATTCCGGCATATGGAGGATTGTGACAGTCAACACCGCATTGCTGGTAATGAATGCGCTACTCTCATGAAGAGAACTACACCTAAGATAGCATTTCATTGTTACGCCTTAATCCAAACATGAACAGTGAGGAAAGGATGTTGAACTCGGATCGAGATCAAGAAGACGCCATGATGGTCATCCAAAAGTAGAATAGTCATATTATTTACGCGTACTTCAAAAATCCATAAATGTGCACCTTATTAATCCTCAATCTTATTGCAAAGGAATAGAGTAGTGTGAATTACGCTCAAAGGTAATTTCCAAATCCTGTATATTTTTCTGTAACGGGGGAGGTGAAGCCTTATTTACCATAATCATAACGAGCAGAGACTGAAAACAAAAGATGTCATTTTCTCGCACTGAGTGCTCGGTTTCTCTCCGGGGACCCCATCATCATCATTATTATTTGTATTTCGGAACATTAAGGACAAAAACTCACAAATGTGATCAAGATGACCCTTTTCTTGTGCTCAACGAACCTCCAGATGAAAAGATGTTTTGAGTTTCAAAATGAAGGGCATATTCTTGAGCAGGCCAAACGTTCTAAATTGATATGATAGTTACATACAGCTGTCCGTGTCCCAAGCATTGGCTGTAATTTGGTGAATAAATATTTTGTCGTCAGTTTCTTTGTTATACGAAATGTGGTCTATTTACCCTTATAATTTCAAATGACACAATATGGCTAGAAATGAGGGTTATTTTCTAATGGTGAAGTGGCAGATGTCCCGATTGCTCAAATTGGGCTGAAATGTACATGGTTGTCTTGCATTGATTGGAAAAGATGAGTCTGACAGGAATATTTCAAAATCTTGATAAGACACAATTTGTGGAACAGTCTGATGTAGCAGTTGCATGGTTTTATAGTTAGATATTTTATTAAAGGAGAAACAGATTTATGTACTGGTGGAAAAAAACCATAATCAGTTTTCACTGTTTGCCATGTACTTTAAAGATCTGGACAATATTTAGATAGGCAAATAGCGCGGGCCTCAAATTGGGAAAGAAAAAGAAAGAAAAAAGAGCGAAATCAGAGCGAAAATGCCCCAATTGTGTGTGTGTACGTGTACGTATGTTATGTGTATTATACGTATGTGGATGATCTGGATGTGGAGATGATAATACGTTACATTCTATACACGTCTTTCAACCTCCTGGTGGAGATTTTCTCGAGATGATAATAGAGGTGATTGTCTCAATATTGATTAAACGAGACCATATTGATATGAGCCTCCAAACAGTGTGGTCGGGGGGGGGGGGGGGGGGGGGGGGAGGGGATATGTTGTTTTGTTAGGCGGATCTAAGATACAGAGATGGTCTGCATAATCACGGCCAGCCCTCATTATGCCATCGATACTTTGGCCGCCTCCAGCAAAGTCGTGATCATTCAAAATTAGAATCATAACTACGTACGGAATAAGGGCAAAAAGTATCGGCGTATATTTCAGAATTTCAATTAGGTTGGATCTATTCGTGTATCATATAATTATGATAGGCGATCAATGTGGGAAAATAATAACTTGAACTTATGGAGATCATAGACGGAAAAGACAGAAAAATCTGGAACTCTGACCTGCTAGGCAAGGGTGAAGAAAGACTGGAATTTTGAATGGATTGCGGATTTTGGTCATCAAGCCTGGGAGTTTGTGTGCTGGAAAGCATCCACTCCTAGATCTGCACCCTGAACAGGACGGATTCTATCAAATAGTGTCATATTGTGTGTTCACATTTTTTTCACCATCGTCGAAAATGCAGGAATGCAGACCAATTTAGCTTCAACTGCCAATCTAGAGATTTGCTAGCACGCCCATTTCGCAAAAGTTAACATTGGATGTACTGAACAGAGAGGTATAACTGCAAGTCTCACCACTAGATCAGGGCCTCTCGGTAAGGAGGTGATTTAATTTAACCCATTCACGCAACTAGTAAATTGGTAGAGTTTCAAAGTTTCAACGATGACATTAATATTCCTGAATAAGGAATGCCAGTTTATACTGTAATGTGTCACAATATGGACGCCAGATTACGACATTGCCAGCTATTTGGAGGAAATGTCAAATACAATCTGTGATGAGTAAATCATTGAGAAGGCTAGAATGAAATGAAACCTGATGGTTTCAAAGGAGTAGAGTAGACAAGTAAAGACGTAGAGACCGATATCCCGATTGTAAATGGTGGTAAATTAGAAGGTTAGAGAACAGACACCGGATTCTGAGAGGCGTCTGCCGTTTTTGAGTAAGACTGAGCACTTTTCCTTCTAAGTCAAATTATCAGTCCGACGGAACCCCTGTTGTACTCAGTGGCTTAGTGACAGAAACTGGGAGAGAAAAGGCCACTTAAATCAACACTGAACTTCACTTTTTGATCAGAGTAACCAGGAAGGATGATTATCTGTGTTCATGGCAACAGCCCGGTCGATGACCTAGAAGCTAACATAGTCATCCGTCTCAGTAGGTTCTTGTCATTTCCTTAAGTAGTTCTGATCCCGTGACTAGATCTTTCCCTTCCCGTTAATTTAAGTCATCGCTCGTGTCTAGACTTTAAGAGGCCGTCAACTTTGCCCCTGAGAAGGTGGCCTGAAGCCACAGTTTTCATTTCTCTGGGGGAAATTTTCTCTCTCTTTTATTACGTAAGATGGCATTCCCATTAGGGATAGCTCGAAGCTGATCACAAAGAGTTGTAATTCAAGAATATGAGGATGTCGTTGCTATCAGTGATGAGCATCACTTTTGAGTCACATCACTTTTAGAAGTGTTACATTTGAATGACATCATTGTCAGACATAGCAGTGGTTTTAATATAAAACTGGCACAGTCGGGTGGCGAAACTGGTGAAATCTTTGACAATATATCAGATCTGTTCAGTCTATGATGATGACGTGTTACTTTAATAAACTTATTATTGAAGTATCATACATTCAATACCATATAAAGTTCACACATTAGATTGTCTGCTTTAGATCATAGAGCGTTATACATCGTGAGGGATCAACATGACTATCTTTGACACCACTTTATTCAGTCTGTCAAAAGAAAACGAACAACAGAAAGCGTCAACCAATTTATATCAAGATGGAATGACAGTTGGGTATAAATAAGATTTTTCTTCGTGAAAATAGTTATGACATGATCTAAGAAACGGAGCTGAGTCTAAGGAATGTCTGAGGGTTTTATCATCTAGTATAGTCTGTTTGTGAGTGAACACGTCACGAAAGCAAATATACTGTTTGACTATCTTCACAAACTCAGACATTATCAGAGGCAAAATAATAAATACATACCGGATGTTTATGTACAGATAACAATGATAAATCAATACATTTGTTTCTCTGGCAGTCGAAATGAGACGTAAGTCGCTGGGCCAGAACCCAGAAATCGGGCTTTGAATGTGATGAGGGGGATCAGACATCGAAATTTTTGTTTCTTTTGGTGCAGAAATCGAAAGTGCAATTCATTTCTGAACAAGACAATATCGGTCTTACCCTCGACTTATAAATATTTCTTCATTAAAATCGGGTTTTTGTGAGGTAGGTGTGTAGATTTATGCGTTCGATCGTTCATTTAAACTTGATTTTCTCGGAATTTCGGTCATTGCTGGGAGGTCCCCCCTTGTCTCTTTAAACTGCAATATCTCTGGCTAGAATAAAGTTAGCTCAGAACTTTTTTCACCACCTGAAAGGATATGAAATAAGCTTTGACATGATACCAAAAACCCCATATGGTGAAAAATCGACATACGTCTCATTTTGACTGGCTGCGAGACATTTACTGTGTCATATCCAAGCTGAACTTGGTCTTCCCACCAGCAGGTAAAATGGATTTATAACCCAAGTGAAAATCTATTCTTTCTATTCATTGAAATTATAAACTGCTCGGCTGTTGTCTACATTTTATGAAAAGGACATTTGAGACTTGACACGATGAAATCAGGCTCTCGTCAAATTTTGAGCGTATGGAGTTATTGGTATTCGCTGTGAAGATTATTCATTTCTCTTTCTGTGTGTGAAAAAAGTTTTGCTCTACCTTAAGTATAAGTTGAGATATTGGCAATTAAAGACGATGGGGGTGACCTGTTGCTGCAGCTGAATTTAGTGAGAAAACGACCGATCACTTTTGTTGATCTTATTAATCCTGATTAAGCCATGCCACTAAATTACAAGGTTGAGCTTTTGCTCAGTCTATTTCAGCAAATTTAACTCTGAAATGCATTGTTAAACTGATATAGAAGGAATTTGTGAAGAAAAAAAAATGCGTCAAGAATTCATACATTGTTGGAAAACACGTGATTTCTCCGATCGCCTCAGTTTGATGAGCGCCTGACGTCATCCTGTCGTTTCTCAATTTTGGTATCTTTCATGGTTTCGATAATAACAGCCATGTTAATTTACTACTACAACGAGATATTTCCGCTTCAAGGATGGAGGATGCAGTCCTTTCAATCGTTTTAGAAAACAGATTATCTCGGCCGTTATTTGTAACCATGTCGGGCCGCGGAAAAATTGGCAGCATCTCCATGTGTTTCAAGACACTCACAAACCCACATGCCCCGAATGACACCTGTAAAAGTAAATGTCAAATGTCAAAAAAGAGCATACGGCCTTTATTGTTTTACTTTAATGATTTGGTTTTTGTCCGCCTTCCGCTCGATGAGAGCATGGATGAAAATAAAAAAAATATACTAAAATTTATAAATATGAATACTTGTATTTACTAAAATATCGCATGGACCCACGTGGGGAGCGGCGGGAGGAGATTGACTTTCCTCCCCACCGCCGTGTATTTCATGGTACAGACACACATACATTCTTTGACAACGATCATCCAGCGAATTATTGGGCCTTACTCTGGGTAAAAGCCCCGCCCAACCATGAGTCAGTTAAAAAATCTAGAAAATGAGGATGTAAAAGACAGGGAAAAATATCTCAATTCCCCCCCCCCCCCTTTTTTTTTTTTCACTTTCCTTCCCCATCTGACTTCCTTGACTGCTGTTATAACTGTTATTTGAGAGGCGACACGATGAAATCAGGCCCTAGTCAAACTGAGGCGACCCGAAAAATCACGTGTTTTCAAAACAGTGAATGAATTTTTCACGCAATTTTTACTTCTTCACAGAACCTTTCTATCTATATCAATGTAAAAATGTATTTCAGAGTTAAATTTGCTGAAATAGAGTAAAAGCACCAAATTTAGTGACATGGTTTGAAAAGGATTAATAAGATTTAACAAAAGTGATCGGCCATTTTCTCACTAAATTCAGCCGCAGCAACAGGTCACCCCCATCGTCTTTAATATCTCAACGTCTACTTAAGGTAGAACAATTTTTTTTTCACACACAGAAAGGGAAACGAATGATCTTCTCAATGACACCAATAACTCCACATGTTCAAAATTTGACGAGCGCCTGATTTTATCATGTCGCGTCTCATATGTCTCACGCCCAGTCAGACTCAGTCACAGGTCGCTGGACTAAAATAGCGAGATCAATGGTTGGATGGGATGAAGATGGTCTGAAATCGAGATCTTTATGTAGCAGTAATTGAAGAAGGTGCATCTCTTAAAAAGGAAATATTGCTGTGAGCGTTGGGGCCGTAGGGGGGGGGGGGCGGGAAGGGGCAGATGATAAAATATACCACGATGTCGTGGAATGAATGTATAGATTTATATGGTAAATTGTTCATTTTTGCTGATTTGTCTTCTGTTTTAAGCCAGTGCTGAAAGATAATCATCTGTCTCAACAATCTGCAACATCTCTCGTTACAGTCAAGTTGGCTAAGTAGTTTTTTTTTTTAAAGTTTGTTCTGAATTAAATTTTACATGAATACTACAAGAGAACCCACGGCCCTGTGGGAGATTTTGTTAAACATAGGTCAAACCGATTCTTCTATGGGACGTAAAGTGTATGGCAAGCGTGCGCATCTCGATGTTGGTATCTGGATTCTTAAACCGAATGTTACTCAAAGAAAATGTATTTGGTGTTTTGAACGCGTCATGTACAGTTCGGATCAAACACTCTCGCGAGTTTATTATTCAGTTATTACCGGCTTTTTAGAATAACGTCAAACATAGTAAGCTGTTTTCGGCTTTATGTAAACAGAAACACAGATCTTTTTTTTTGCAACAATGTTGCGTGCCAAATTTCATATGGATACATTCAGTAGCTTTCGAGTTCATAAGTCTTTTATGGGGTGGTTTTGTTTCAAATTTATAGAATAGAATAGTTATTTGGCTGAAAATCAACATACGACTCATTTTGACTGGCTGCGAGACAGTTATTCTCTGTATAATGCAATCTTTGCCCACATATGACTGAACAAATATGACTGGAAATCTCTCTGCTCCAGTCTTAAATTGACAGCATCAAGAATTCTATTATCAAGCAAGAAAAAGAACACTTGAGTTTAAAAAAAAAAACCCAAAGAAACAAAGAAAGAAACAAACAAATAAACAAACAAACGAACGGACCACCAAGGGAATGAAATCAGTATTGAAAACTCCCAGACAGATAGACGGAGTCAGATTTTGGTGGTGGGGGGGGGGGGGGGGGGGGGGGGGGGGGGGGGGGGGGGGGGGGGGGGGGGGGGGGGGGGGGGGGGGG
>JBCEWB010129617.1:0-11266 GCA_039654565.1 Peronia peronii | reverse complement strand
TGTATTGTGCCTCGCGCACAGCATAAGTAGGCCATGTGTTCAAAGGGGGGGGGGGGGAATAAATGGTGTATCATGGCCAGCACTGCCAAGCAATCAATCGATAATCAAGCATCCTGGCAGAGCCTATAGTACAGGTATACATGTAAATGTGCTACACGTGTTAGATCTATATGTATTACGAAGTGTGTAGGTTACGCTATAATAGAGCACTGCGCCGGTGTTATGATGTTGGTTCTCACACCGTGACGGGATAGGCCAGACTCTACATCATGCTAGTTTTTTTTTGCTTGCAGGTGACTCGTTTATATTCTCACGGACTATGTGATGGCTTCCTTTAACTGTTTTCAGAGTTAAAACTTTATTTCAGGGGTAAAACCTACTCGGCTGCCCTTTTTAGGACTAAAGGATTAACAGCGCTTTTCAGGGCTAAAACCTACTCATCAACAGTTCTTTTCAAGGGTAAAACTAACACCATTCTACCTCTAGTTTTCTTTACACTACTTTTGTTTTCAATGCAGCCAATCCAATTATATGAGAGGGCTTGAATAAAGTTCGGGAGCCATAGCGCGATTTCTGTATAAACGGAAATAATCCCGGAATAAAATAAAAGAGTGCTTCATTAGTCATTCGAGAATTGCTGTGCCCCCCCCCCCCCCATGTTAAAAACTGGAAGACAAACTCTCTTTGACTGAACCCATTAGGTTGGTCCCAGTAAATCTGATTTAAGCGGACTCAACTGTATATAAGTATGACATTGACAGGAAGCAAACAATCACTACCTGGGAATGTCAAACATCATGATTGGACATGATGGATAGTTGCCTAAGATTTTTCACTCAATGCCATTTTCAACAGTGCAACTAATGTATTCTGTCTAAACCAAATTAAATTCAAATTCTATTAATAAATTTGTTTATGTCTGGACATAACTGACAATCAAATAATATGTAATTGTATCATACATCTATACATCTCTTGCATGGATCTTCATATGTACACAGACATTGTTTACAATGCCGTTTATGACACTGGAACATCAGCACATGGTCAGATCTTCAAAGAAAGAGCACAGTAACACAGTCGTGTAATGTACAAATGAAAATTACTCATACTTCATATCAAATGGCTGAATGAGTAGATACAAGAATCATTTATTTCACTGCAGCAGTTGCTACACTCATGAGAAATCCCCTTTTTTATTGTATGCCCATAACAAAAACCTATGAATGACGCAGCTCTCTAACTCTTTAACTGTCCAGGCTGAAACATGGGTGAATCTGGTAGAATATCCAAAGCTAAGACTGTCATTCCAAACCCCTTCTGCAGCATCAGATGTATGTTCTTACCAGCAGGATTCTGTAACAAAGCCTGTTGCAGTATCTGATGGTAGGCAGCCTGTGTTCGTGGGTCTCGCAGCAAAGCCTCCTCGATGAGTCGTTGTTTGTCAGATGTGGACTTGCTTGTATCGCCCGCAATACTGTCACCAGGGACTTGTGGTATGGGATTTAAGTTGCCAGGTGGGCTGAGGTTTGGTCCTGGGGAAATCAAATAGCAATTTCATTCATCTTTCTAGAGGCATAAAAGATGACAACGAACATGAAAATATTCTTGGTACAATTAACTCGGTCTCTTATCATTTAATTTATACATGCATACAAAGAAACAATTTAGTTATAAATATCTTTATTGCAAGGGTCACTGTGAAGATAGATTGAATGATCCAGATTCACTCATCCCTAAATATTTAGCCATAGCTATAGTTCCAAATATGTTGATTTCTGAGAAAGAATCCATCACTTAACAGAATCAACTACAGAAGCTCTGATATACAAAGTTTAATTTCTGAAAAATAATCTAACTTCTTAAAGAGTTAACATACCTGGGCTCTAATGTGAAAAGATAAATTTGTGAGATAAAAATGTCCCACCTTGGTTAAAGTGATGTCCAGGGCTGGGGATGCCTGGTCGAGGCTGTCCAATATTGACCATTCCTATAGCACCGTTAAGTCCTGAGGCTGCGGCAAATCTGTTCAGGCCAGGGTGGTTGGGAAAGATTGGACTGCCCGGGTTGACAAAGGAGTATGGGTTGATGGTCGGATTGTACGAGCCAGCGCCATGGTTGAGCATGCCAGGTACCTGAACCCCGTTGCCAAGATGGACCAACTGCTCTGGCAGAAATGGTTTGCGCAATCCACCCTGCTTCAAGTGTTGTTGATGCTGCTGCTGCTGATGATGCTGTTGTTGTTGTTGTTGCTGTTGATGCAGTCGTATTTGCTGTTGCAGATGGTTGCTGATCTGCTGTTGCTGCAGCTGAAGCTGTTGGAGTTTTTGCTGCTGCTTCTGATGATGCTGCTGCAGCTGTTGTGTCTGCTGATTATTGAGCCGCTCTCGTAAGATGGCCGCAACCAGGACATTGTGATCTATCGAGGCGTGCGAGTAAGCAGGCAAGTTGGTAAACAGCCCAGGACTGCCGACTGATGAGGACATTGCACTGTAGGTGTTTGATGTTCTCAAGTTTTCTCCAAAATTCCTGTTCATGTCAGCATCCTCGTTATTGTTACTATCTCCAGCCACGTTATCAGTATAAGTTTTAGACTTGAACATATTTAGACCCAGTTTATTCACGTCCGTTATCCCTGACACCATGTCCGAGTTTGGAGAGAGGGGGTACAACCCATACAGAGTCTGATTCTTGTCAACACATGATGTCTTATTGTTGTTATTGTTGAGGGAGCTACTATTACTGCCGTTGGTGGTGATGGTGGAGGTCGGGGTAGTGCTGGTGGAGAAGCTGGTGCTGCTGAGAGAATAGAGGGGACTGGTATCTGACCATGAGCTGGACACTGGACTAACATGATGACCAACACTGGAATTCATGGACGACATAGAATGTCCAACACTGGCCTGAAGTGGCTGCAGATAGGCTGACGAGAGCTGGAGCAAAATGAAATTCAAACCATATGATAGCTTAAATATATTACAGAATATAAAAGCATTGTAACAATAGTAATATTTAGCAAATTCTAGATGTGCAAATATAGAGCATGTCTCTGTTCAATCTGTCTCTGCTCCATCTAATTAATAGTCAATGTCATTCCCATCTCAATAATAGAACTTTTAACACTATAAAGGCTAAAGGTGCAAAACAGGGCATTCATCTCCAATCATCTTCAATCCTGTTTCATATTTTTTCATACATAATGTTGTCATGTTATTTTTCATTTTGGAGGTGGAGTGATATCAGTGGATAATTCAGAGCTGAGAATAACATGGAACAGAGACAGATACACTATCCGCATACTAAAACCATTTCTTTACGAAAATACCTAAAATAAAGGATATTTCGACAGAGAATCTCAGTATATGTTACAAATTCACATTATTCTTCTTTGTAACATATTTTACAGTGATAGCTATAAATTAATTATTGCTATGGAAATGAACATCATTAATCTGTGACCAGCAATGATAATGATATACAATGGAACACACTTAAACCAAAAACAGCTAAACCGAAAACATGGCTGAATCGAAGGAAAAATTAATCCCCGTTTTTTTTCTCTACTTACACTCTTTGTTAACGGACTTACCATAAACCAAAGACAACATTCGTGGGTGCACGGCTGAACCGAAAACAATGACCTTGAATTTAGTGAAAGCCAGCGACCTATTCTCAATCAAGCATGCTTAGCACCGACACGCCATTCTCTCATCATCAGGCCTGAAGCCACCAGCAGTTGTCGAAGACGGAGAGGGGTAAGGGATAGGGGGGAATTGCATCAATGAATCAAGTGGGCATTGTCTGTGGAATCTAAATTGTAAAATTTGACCGTACAGAGTTTGTTCCTGTCTTCTGACAACTTCCACCATACCAGTTTGGATAAACCAAAATATGTTTAAACCGAAATAATATGTCCAGAAATTTAGGTCTAAGTGTGTTCCACTGTAGCTTCCTTTTCACAAACTGTTTGATCAAAGACTTCGCTCTGACAGTCTGAAGACATGCGAGGCTTTTGGTACCACTCCAGACAGAAGAACAAACAATGGTAAAATATGCAATAAAATAACACAGGGAATATGACCAAAAATTTGTATAATGTCCTATACACGACTCTGTGTTTATCATGATCTTTCTCAGTCGACTGCATAACTGCTTTGTATATCTCTGTGTGACTGACACACTAATCTATTGATTATTGATGTAGAATTGATGTATTTCAGATGACCTCACTATTCTGCAATGTGGTCTGAATATTTGGTGCTTTTCTAAACAAAAATAAAGGTTATTGCAAAGGTAATTAAGTCTATAAGACCATGCTAGAGTGTGCAATGAGGCTGTGTCCACTATGAGCTAAACACAGAATTGACACCAATCAGCTTTTTTCCCTTTATGTTTTGTTTGTCTGTGTTAATGTTGGGGTTTAATGGCACGATCATGGCTATATTGTGCCTAACACGGCAAGATACATTTACACGTCAAGAAGAAGAGAGGAAAGAGAATGGGACAGAAGACAGGAGCAAGGATAAAGAGAAGAGATGTCACCCCTGGAACGTTAAGAATGGCAATCCATCAGAGACATCCCACTGATGACAGGCTTTCATCACCTGCAGGTGGGAGCAAAGAACCTAGTTATATACCCTGGGTCCCAGTGAGGGTTCCCTTAATATTTAGGACATTGTGGCTGGAGATCTGCTGCAAAACCGTGAGAGAATGTGGGATGTGGTTGTTTCTACTTCAAGTTAAACACTAACTCAAAATCATCCAGTATTTACCTGTGTTGGTGAGGCAACATTCATGGGGGAGGATTTTCCAAATCCCAGCAACGATGACGTGGGAGATGAAGACATTGATGAAATAGATGAAGGGGAAGGGAGATAATCTGGATTAAAGGAAAATCGTGCCCCTTCCTCTGTGGCCTGTGTGACTTTGGTGGAGCCGAGCACTGCGATGTTGCCCTGGCTGTACGGACTGGGCAGTCCTGACTGAGGCTCGGAACTGAAAGACATTTGCTGGCTGGAACTGGCTTGGACCTGGGGTGGAAGTTTGGGAAATAATTTCTGCAACTAAAGACATGAAATATAACGTCTGGAAATAAAGATGTGATTATATTCCTTCTTGAATTTAAGCTGTGAAATAGATAACCTTTAGAATATAAATGGAGAAATACCCGACTTATAGAATCTGAGATGTGCACTATATCACCTCTAGCATTATACTAGTTAAAACATGAAAGAATAACTGACATCTGCAACTGATAAAAAGGCAAATTAACCTTTTCACATCGTGCATTGCCCGAACCCAAAATTCCCTCCTGACGTACTGATTTTGGAAAGAAATTCCCTGTTAACACACCATTTTGATTGAGGTGATGTTTTCTTACAAAGTACAAAACATAAAAACAGATTTTTTGTGACTCATTTCATTTCATTTTTTGCCGGATGAAATGTGATAGTATAGTAATGTTATTTTCTAAAAAATAATGCACATTAATGTTACAACATGAGAAAAATACAAAACTCTGAAACTCAACACCCGTGCGGGGTGATGTGGAGAGTTGCAGTGCAGTGCGCTCAAGACTCAGTAGAGGTTGCGATTGGTGCCGCTCAATTCTAGGGCGGCGCGACGCGAAAAGGTTTACTAAGTAAGTGCCTAAACATGGACAAGAAGAGAAGTAATACTTCACAAACAACCCCAACAGCAGCTTTCTAATGACCTGTTGCAGATAATTATGCCAGTTTTAATTAAGAACAGATTTATGCAATCTTTTGTTTAGTTTGTTTTTCCCCAGGTGGCTGGTGATAGTGCAACTGTTATGGTCAAGTTAGATGAAAATGTGTATGAGGGTTTGCACGAACCTGTTCTTAGTAAAACATTCAGAGGATCAAAGACAGAAAGCAGTAGACAAACAAAACAACTCATATCATTACTAGCTGAATTGCTGCTTTGTGTTACATCAGACTTATTTCCTCTGACCAGGCTCAAATCTTTCACTGCTGATAATGAACAAATCATTGCCAAGCAACGAATACTGTATCAATTTTACCTTCCTTGTGGTTATCATCATAAAAAAAATGGAAGAGCCATGATCATTAACAAGTTTGATTGCATCCATCATAATTCATCCTTGTACAGTTACAGGGTGACTCATATTTCATGTTGACAATAATTATCGATTTTGACACTTCTCTGTGCAAGGACAACCTCGATGACTGACCTCATGAGGAAGTGGAATACGAGGTGGAATGGGAGACAACATCTGCCGGCTGGGGATGTCCACAGAGGTCAAGGGCAGGCTCAGGTGGGATGTTCTGGTGGGTGTCGACGGATGCAAAGGCGATGCTTGAGCTGATCGGGACAACCCCGGGTATGAGGTCATGGCGTCCATCCCAGGGTCAAGGGTCAGCCCCAATGGCAAATTGTCGGGTGGTGAAAGGAAGTTATGGCCAGAGAAATCAGAACCTGCAGTGCCCAGGTGAGCGGTTCTGTTCCCATGATGACTTTTACTTCCACTCTGCGGTGAGATTGGCAATGGCACAGGTGTCATGTCCATCTTGGAAAATGGCGATGTTTGAGTCTCCGAGTTCCGAGAGTAATCAGACTTGATGGCACTTTGGTGCCTGTATACTGGCTGTTCCAGCATCAATGGGTCCATACTCATAGATTTGTGAGTGCCAGCTGATGGCTGTTGGGATAGTAAATTGCGCTGATGTTGTTGTTGTTGTTGCGGCTGCTGCTGTTGCTGAGGTGGCTGGAATTGTTGCCACTGTTGCTGCTGCAGCTCAGCCCTCCATGGTTTCTGTGAGAATCCATCAGCATTCAGGTCTAGCGAAGA
This sequence comes from Peronia peronii, assembly GCA_039654565.1. Classification (NCBI taxonomy): domain Eukaryota; kingdom Metazoa; phylum Mollusca; class Gastropoda; order Systellommatophora; family Onchidiidae; genus Peronia; species Peronia peronii. The sequence continues at coordinate 4,434 of JBCEWB010129617.1, read as the reverse complement.
CATGGGCTCTGTTGCTGCCAAAGTGCCTGATTGGTGGAGTCTGCTTGCCTTTTTACTTTGCTCCATGTGCAGATGACGTAACGCATAGGCATCGTCTGCCATGCTGCTGTTGCCATTATCAAAATCCTCCCCATTATCAAATTCTGGCCTAAATTTTGGTAGATCAACCAAATTTATACTAGGGTCTCTAGCCATGTTTTCTGTATCATTTTGAAGTTGAATCTGGTGTAGACATTTTTGCAGAAATTCCTCTGGGACTACAACATTGGGAACATCTAACAGCTCTGCTGTTTGAGGATCAAGTATAAAACCCTCTCGGAAGCTGGCACTGTTGTCTAGGTTCATCATGTTCAGGTGATTCTGTTGCTTGATTCTGTCCTCCAGGTCGCTGGTAGTGTTGGTGGTGGAAGCCGTTTCACTGTTTGTGGTAACAGCACTAGTGGATGTAACAGTCTGTTTCACTGGACGCATATCCTGACTACCATAACGCTTGTTTCCATTGCTATCCCACAAAACTGGGAAATTTGGGCTGCGATCCACAGGACTTTTGTATGGGTTGGATGGCATGTTTGAAACGCCGATGTTTGCGAAAGGACCCGGTGACGAAGATGAAGAATCATATCGAAATGGTGAGCTTGGGCAAGAAGCTGGGTAGGCGTTTTGCATGTAACCACAACTGGGATGTAACAGACCCGAACTGCTGGGCAGGGGAGATAATGAGGACATGCGGAGTCCAGACGGACTGGCAAACCTGTGAAAAGAAAGGACTTAACAGTTTTCAAGCACTTTACAATCAATGTCGGCCCACCATAGTAATGACAAGAAAATCAATGAAACATAAATATCCCATCATCTGTGAGGCTGTCATCATTTATTTGCATATATGCCATAACGGTTGAAAAAAAAAAAAAGAGTCATTATTTATGGATGCACATAACTACATAATTTTGTGGACAAGATTGGTAAATTGAACTACATGATCAAGATCTTAACTTTGTCCAGTGACTACAACACTGTTCTGCCATGATGAGACTGGAATCATTTTATTTCTCTCCATCTTCATGCATAGATCACTTTGCCTCATTAAAAAGATCACTTTGCCTCATCAAAACGAATACTGGAATACGCTAGCGGAGCAATGCTATTTATCATTTGGTTATACCGAAAATCTGATTAAACACAATGATTGTATCAAAAAGACGAAAATAACCCGTACAAAATACATTCACCAAGTTTGTAATAAAATGAGTCCACTCAGTGAGTTCACATCTGGAATTTAAGAAAAATAAATAATGGAAACGATGCAACAGATACTGGCCGATATATACCAACAAAGGAAGTTATGACAAACCAATTAGCCAAAGTAATCCATGTCCTAATGTTACCACAATGTGCTAACAATTTCCTTGCGAGGCCATACTATTGATCAGTGAGAAGCAGTAAGAAGCCTAGTACTTATAAACATCATAGCACACTGCATGTTGACCCTTAAGTATTTGCCAGTGGCTAGATCATTGCTATCTTTGATAAACTGGCTGTGATTTTTCCATAGCATTTTGAGTTCATGATTGAGAAATAAACTTGATTTCAGTGAGGAATGCAGAATGTTTAGATAGATTAGCTGTATTATGAGTCTAGAGCTACAATCAACCATGTTACACTAAGGATTGAACTACTACTGAGATTTGATGGCAGAGCATTGGAGAAGAGATACAGAACAGATAGCCTGGGCAAAACTTGTTGTCGTGGAAGAAACAAGAGAGTGAAATACACAAAGTTTTGCCTGAACAAAGTGTGCTGATCTTTCTTTCAAGACGATATTGGAGAAGGAAACATATCAGATATGTATTTCGAATGTTTTACCAAATCTTTGCCGAGATGTCAGCTCACATTAAAACAACTGCCCATGTACTGACACTCCATGACAACCAGTGCACTAACATCAGCATTTGGGCAAGAACAAACAAAGCAAAAAATGTAGACTGAGGAAACTTACTGATCTCCAAGCCGAGCTCCTCCATCCACTGAAGCGGATGCCCCATCATCCAATCCCATATTCGCTAGTCTCGGACCTTGACTTTCATCATCCACAATTTTGTTGACAAAATCGTCGAACGCAGCAAACTTATCACTCGATGCACTGTTGCCCAAGCCAAAGGGGTCGGAGGTTGCAGAGGCAGTTATGTCCGCACCATCCAACCCGCTAACATACTCATCCATTTTCTCCTGTACCTATCACATATACGCCTCTCTGTAGGTATAGACGGCCTCGGACTTGTTGTCTTGCAGACCAGCTCTCTCACACAGCCAAGCACATTTCTCAGCTGGTAAAGCCATCACGTAAATTCATTCTGAAACGAAAAACATCGAAACTACAAATAGAAATTCAGATAATGACAACAGATATTAAAAAAAAATTCCAGCCACGATTTATAAACATAAATTTCAACAGTTTGGGAAATGACTGAGTGCATAATTTCATTTTGCTTTAAATATTTCACCATCTGAATGATGAAAATCTGAGATGTCACAGAGATTTGCTAGTGGTAAAAAGGCGAAAAATCTCCGCGAAAAATTCTAATTTTGAGTTTCATTTGCTATGACACTACTGCACTGACTCTCTACAAAGATGGAAGTATTCACTTTCCAACTGCGCAAAAGTGAATACATTTCATACCACAATAAAAATGATCGGGAGGATTAAATCAGTTCATGAATACTCTCAGGCTATTGTTTGGTACAGAAGGATTAGAGGAGTGGATGACCATAGAATGGTTGATTGGAAACACTATACATCTCATATTGTTATGGTAGAAGGTGCAGGGGCGAGAACAGAATACGGCACTAACAGAGAATCATGATGGCCAATGATGTGTGGTATAAATATCCACCATTATTCTATAGATGTCTGAAGCAGATTTTAATTCCCTCATTTTGTATATGGCACAGACACTAAATAAATCCTCTTTATTGGGGAAGATGCACACTTTTTCTTGCAGGAGCCTGGAAATATATTTTCCCCTTATTTTTTATTCTGGTTTTAGTTTTTGTTTTCTAATATAGTGCATCGGGACCAGTCATGTTATTCTCCCTCTCACTTTCTTTCTTTTTTTTTCAACCATATTTTCTACTGGTACATGCATTATTCAATTGCGAGAGATGACGAGTTTGCATTGATCTGGATAAAACAACATGACAAAAGTGCTGAGAATTTTTTTTTTAAAGTATTGAAAGCTTGTGAGTGGCTCTTCAATCCATTAAATTGCGGTCCTGGGGCTGATTTCTAGAATGCTACTACATTCACATTTTTATTGAATACATCGGCCAAATTTTCATGCTCTTCTGTCTACGTCACAAGCCGTTGTTGTACACGTCACTGGTTGATGTGTTCATGTCATTGGATGACCTGGGTCACATGAATATTAGATGAGGATGCATGCGCTGGTGCAGCTGGAGGGAAACAAACTCGGAATTTTTCCCACTGTCTACGTCACATTTGGCTAGAACGTGAGTGGGGAATAGGAGGTGCTGGTTGGATGGGTGGGAGGAGTGGGGGGGGGGGGTGAATGTAATTTTATGGTGAATGAGAACAAAAAAAAAAGAAGTCGAAGGGTGTTAGGAATAACATGAATAAGCATGAGCGTGCTGGTATAGTGACAGACAGGCTGAAACACAGATAAAGGAGGAAAACCAAGAGAGGACTGTTCAAAGATGAAAAATCTCTCCTTCCTTCCTTTGAACATATACCTAACAGTAAAATGTTATGCGTGTTTCAATTCTTTTTAAATAAAAGAGCTCCTTATTGATTTTTTTTTTATATTTCTTATGAGATGACATTTCAAAATTTTCCACTATGTACTTTCTGAATTTTTGGCATACTGATTTTGTATTTTTTTTTCCAACTGAATTGGCAAATGCTGTAAGAAATCATATCTTAGCTTGGCCCAAACTTTCTGACCACAAATGACTAGGGCAATGACGGCTTTGTCCCCTACGTAAAATGAGACATATATCATGCGAAACCGGAATATCTTTGACTTCTATAGTTTTGGTCAAATTATTTCTTTCTGAATGTATTTGTGACATATATATAAAGGAAGAAAAATTGACATCATGGGTGGATAGATGTATGGATGGACAAATGAATGGATGAATGAACGGGGTGGACGAACAGACAGGTGGATGGATGGATGGACCGGACAGATGGATGGATGGGCGGACGGATGGTGAGATGGATGAATGGCCACATGGATGGATAGATGGATGGATGGAAGAAAAGATGGATGGATAGATGGATAGATAGATAGATAGATAGATAGATAGATAGACAGACAGACAGACAGACAGACAGACCGACCGACAGACAGACAGACAGACAGATAGATAGATAGATAGATAGATAGATAGATAGATAGATAGATAGATAGATAGATA
>JBCEWB010129606.1:0-11266 GCA_039654565.1 Peronia peronii | reverse complement strand
TTAAGCAGTGGCGCCGGCGATGCAGATTGACAAGCCGGCAAGGCGCGCCGCAGGGCGTTGCAGCCCTTAGGCTGGGTTGCACTTCTAGAGTTAAAATATAATGCTATCAAACCTATCAGCCATGAACTTCAGGCAAGTTGTGGATATTCTGCAACGCAATTGTAACTTTGATTAAAATTGTTGAATGACAACATAATATGCACACATCATTTTCCTTTACATTTTCTCTATATGTTAACTCAGTTTCATGAAAGAACATTTTGAACTTCAGGGAAACTCTGATCATTTATCTACTAGTATTGTGATCATGAATAACAGTCATGAATGGTGGTAAAATTACACATGTATTTTTCTTATCACATCATTTTTCTCACATTTTTAAAAACTGGATTAAATCAAATTTGTGTTAGTAGTTATAAGTTAAGTTAATTTTACCATATCCCCATATTTTTTGTTAACATGAATGTAATAAGTTTCTTAAAAAATCTGTGGCACTACCGCTCCGAAACCACTGTGATATGCGATACTTAAATTTATTTATCATGTCATTCTGTTATATAGAGATAGCCATTGTAATCCTTGTGTGTGGAATATGGTAATGCATGACTTGGTCATTTGGTGCTAAGGGTGACTGTCAGTGCTTAACTGAGGAGGAATCAAGGGCTTAGAAAGAATGTCATTTAAGTATACAATATGAAGTCTATTTAAGAAGAAACCTGGTGAATGTTTTTTTTTGTATTTTTTAGTTTTAAATCTTTTCATCATCCAGTTATGTCCCAAATAGGTTCTCATAGTGATTGTCTCATTGCTAGATATTTCTTTTTCCTTTTTCTTTTTTTCCACCTTGAGTGGTTCATTGATTTCTTGACAGCTGCAAGAATATTTTGTACTTGCCAATGTTGTGAGTCTGTAAGACATGGAGTGATTTGTTCTAGTAGTCATGCATAAAATGATTGATTTCATGGTCATTTTGACAGTATGATATCAGATGGTTACACTACATACTACAGTAAGGTTGATCATGCACATGAGCTATAATAAGATAAATATGTCTCAATAAAAGCCCCGATGATTTTAAAACATATATGTATCTCCATATAGTCAGACAGAAATTACTCATAGCAACACATCATATATTGGTCCATCTTTTCTAAGTTCATTCATTTTGTATCTAATGTGCTTTGTAAGTTGACTTCACGGACATGTAAGTGAGAAGTGAAATACAAGCAGTACTAAGTAGTCAGATTCAAGTTCTTAGAAAACTTGATTTTTTTGTTACATGCCTTGAGTGTTGATATCAAAAGAACTAGACTTTGGACTTTATTTTTTTTTGTGTGAGTATTTTTGTTCTCGTTATCTTGGACAATGAAAAGAATAGGCAGCACAGAGGCTGGCCTTGAAAATATATACATTGTAAGTCTAATTGTCTTAACTCCTTCACTGTTATCAGCAGTAGAGATACGTCTAAAAAGTGGTCTCTCATGTATGGAAAAGTACATCGTATGTCCACAGTCCACCCACCACCAACCACCCCCTTTTCTTCTTTGATCCAATATTCCGACCACTGAATAGCATTTGGCGTCTATACACAGAATCTTTTAATATATGCCACTAGCTGATGAGTCAGATGACCTAGCAATGAGAGCCCAAATCAGATGCACAGATGTTCATGTAATAAGTAATTACACTGCGTAACAGTTGATGCTTTTCGTTGCCTGTGGGGACAGTAGAGAACAGATGCTGGCTGGCTCAGTCACAGTGGGTGGGACTGAATGCAGACGGGAGTCAAGTAGTGGATGGAGTGAAGAAAACTGACCATATCACTGATGCTTAGCACAAGACTGCAAAATTGACGAAGCAGTAAAGCCATTAAGTGCCATTTTTATTGTTTTGAGAAAAATGTGATTGTACAGAGTTATGACACATTCCTGTGAAAATTTACTTGAACCTAACTACTGACACTGTCAAGTTCATTTTTCATAAATTTGCCTTTATGACAAGCTGGCTTTCAGAGATCAAAGAAAGAACCAGCCTAGAACCATTTACATTTTCCTTTATCGTATGTAATAATTAACACAGTGGAAGTTAATCCAGTGGTAGTAGTGGTAGGAAAACTCCTCAAACGGAGTGAGACAGGTGACAGTCTTCAGCAGAGGAGTGGGTTCTTTCATCAGATGTTTCAGTCTTTAACTTCCTGACATCTTCTAAAGCCCTGACCACACCAGGGTCCCGGTGTTCATTATCCATCTTTTTTTTTTCTCCCAGAGAATTTTCAGGAATTGTACCATTGCCATTTAACTTTCAGTCTAGTTGTAGTAAACGTCAAATTTGGTCACGTTCATTCCACAGTGTCCCACATCAGTTGTAGCTATATGAGAAATTGGATAAAACGTATTTGCTGCAAAGGAAGCTTGCATGATAAGTGTAATGCCCATGTGGCAGACTACACTGAAATATTGTAAAGGCATTGTGGAAAACTGTTTTTTGTAATTAGGTCACTTTGTAATGGTGATTATGGCTGGCATCATAACTCAAAACTTCACGTAAATGATGTAAGCAGATGTGGAATGATTTTAATGATGTACTACAGTACACTGTGATTAAGTTGTTGTACTTTGTTGCCCCTTCTACTGACAGATTCCTTGATGTTTTTCTGATATAGTGATCTCCGCCTAAGAACCCTCCACCTAAGAGCCCAGTCCACCTAAGAACCTGCTTCTGCTGCAAAACGGAATTTTTCCTCTATAATTTACCTCTCAAAGAATCCGCTCCCAAATAAAAAATCCGCCTAAGAGCCCGGTGTTGGGCCAAGACACAGGAGTATTTACGGTGTAATTTCACATCATGTTGTCCACTTCAAAGAAACGCACAGTGCTAAATGTGCTGTAAAATGGGGATAGGGATGGAGAGGACAGGTATTCAAAGGAGTGGAAGTGATGGTTGACGTATGACTGCATAATCTGGCCACACTGTGGACTAACTCGTAACCATTTCTTTGTTTGACAACACATGAGACAGCACTTGTCATTGGCTCTGTGAATAAGGAGGAGTAAGTTTAGCCTCCTGACTGGTCAGTTGTTTCGCTACTTCGGTCAGTCTGTAAACACTCGAGTCACTTGTGTGATTACCCATAGGGTACCATAGCAATGTCATGTTTTCAACAATGATACCATTATATGACAGCTCACTTGACATTTAAACGCTGGGCAGTATTGATGTAATTATATGCTAAAAAAGATCAAAAATTGCTAGATCTAATTATAACACAGGCACAGGGAAGAAGGGTGTACTTATTCGCCTAGATAAATCTTTAACTAATGGTAACGATCAACTAATCATAGTAGTGAAGACAATCTGTGGTCAGATGGTTTGCATAACTTTTCAATCCGCCAAAGGACCCGAAAACTTTAGAGACCGTTTTTTTTATCTCCCAACGACTGGGTTCTTAGGCGGAGATCACTGTACATGTAATTGATCTAGTTCATGGTCATTGTGATTGTACAATATGTCAGACTCCATTTGCTTGACTGGATAACCGTTTTTACTGTCAGAAAATCAAAGAAGTGGTAAATAGTAGTTGCTCAAGTTCACAGTCATTGTAAATTATGTACATGTAGTAAAATACTGAACTATTTGTAAGTAAATTGTTAAATTCACAATCATTGCCAACAAAAAAAAAATATAAATCCACATTCAATAATACAGTAGTTGTGAGTTGACTTCCAGAGTTGATCTATTTTTGTAAATATGTAAAGAGTCTATATTGAAGCATAGAGTAAGTTGGTTCCATATAATGATAGGCTGTTATAAGCTGTTTGAGACACATGCTGATAGTGAAGAATTTGCGTTGTGTAAATAATTTTACACGATGCTGATCATTATTCATCTATGTCTGGTCACTGAATTACAAAGATCAGAGTGTGTTCAGTGCATCAGTTGATTGATTGATTGATTGATTGATGATTAATTGATTGGTTGGTTAATTGGTTGATTGATCATATATTGAGATTGGTGTTCATAGGTTATTGGTCCGATCATGGGCTTTGTACGCAGTATATATGTATTTGATATTAGCAATTTTCATTAAAATGTGGACTAGATACAAATACTGCTGTGACATCAGGCCGCAGGGTCTCCACAACTATATATGCTTATAACACAACCAAAGAATCTTGTATGACCCCATGCCTGGGATCAGGATCTCCTCCTTTGTATCTGTCTGTGGAAACAAGCAGAGAAACTAGTGCATGGCTTTGAATAGCTATATATCATCACTCCTCTACTATAATGACACAAGTCATTCTCAGCACTTTTGAGATATTGAGACAAAAATGTGTATAGTTGAGCCATTTGATGAGTTATAAGATATCTTTTCTATGATTTTTTTGAATTAATATAAATGTAATTCCGTTGGCACATTTGCTTTTTTTTTTTAAAAATAATTTGGCTACTTCTGCTCAGGAATGGTTTGAGACATCAGTTCCATTTTGCCGTGGGTCTGACTTGTGCTATTATTGTTTAGCAATGATGTTAATTCAAGTTAGCTATTTCTTGATCTGTAGGCCTAATTACCAGTATGAAGCACAGTTGGTTATGTCACAATAATGTCTATGCATCTGGTTTTGGGAGCATAATTTTCAAATAGATGTAGCCACTTTTGTAATTGTCACTATTGATTGGGCAAGACAATTTCAAACATATCAAACATTGTGCACAGATTTTCTGGGGAGTAAAGATACATGTATTTTCAATGGGGAAAAGTGCCATACAGGAAAGTGTACATTAGTATTCAGGTCAAGTTTTTTTTTTCTTCTTTCACTCACCACTATCAGATACTCAAAAAATCTTGCTTGGACAATTTTTGAGCAAGTGTAATGTTTCATTGTGAAAGGATGATCATGAAGATGAATATGTTTTTCACATTTTATAGATGTTCAGTGAGCAGGCAGCTATTTGAACATTTTGTATCATCTGTCAGGAACCACTGTTTGGTATTACTGCTATTTTAAACACATCTATCTTTTCTTTTTTAACATTTTATTAATGACAGAATTCAGGAAAGGAGCACCTTGTCATGCAATTTTTTTAATGATTTAAATATGTATAATTTTGCTTACAACTGCTAAGCAGGAGACTTTTATTGTTGAGGGTTTTAGTATGAAAACATGAAGTATTACATCTTTTTTGCAGCCCACTGTACATTCACATCCATGCATTTCATGAATAGTGATGAGAGATAATTTGGATGCCAAGAAAGGGACAAAGAACAGAAATTTTAAAGGTAGATGTTAGACTGTTCCAAGTATCAGTATATATATATAGTGCAACAGAGATCTAGATGTGAAATATGGATTTTCGTAACATCAATTTATAGTGTGGTCCAGTTTTCCTACAGTATATGAAGAATGGGTTCCAATATTATTTTTCTTTCAATGTTTTAGAAATAGAACATGGCATGAGTTTGCATAGCTGAACCAAGAAACAGTAATGTTTTACTGCTGTGTTAGATAACACAAGTTTGCATCATTATTATTTATTCAGTGTGTCAAGAGATACAGAATGTCTGTTGCATGTACACTTTAACTGATTTTGCTGTCTTTTGGGTGTATCATTAGAAAATGTAGTGCATAATTTGATGTCATTTTTAACTTTTCTTTTTTACAAATAAAGAGGACCATTTTTGTCATTCACATTGCAATTGATTCCTTGGTTTTTCATTTGTCTCCTCTTCCTATTGGAAGAAAAGAATGAAACTGGCTTACATGTTTGAAATTAATACATGAGATAAATGTTTTGTATTAGTACTTTTGCAACAGCATTCTGTGAAAAACCCACATATGCTCAGTGCTTTGTCAGTAGGAGTTTTATCAACACTCATTTACTCTAGATTTTATCTGACACAACTCCAAATTTTATCTGAGGTTACTCAATGCAGTTTATCAGTCGCAGACTGTCAAAAAACAAATATCTAATCTAATTGAGAAATCCTATTTTCGTTTCAAAGCAGTGCTTTTAGTTTTGAAACGTACATTTATTTTATGAAAAAGAAAGAGGACGGCAGAGAATTCTGTTTAGTTTTTATGGTTTATCAGGATGACTATAGCTATAGGATACAAACAAAAATTAGTGGTGCTTCAAAAGAGGTGAGCTGACTCTTACCAATTTTGGTCTGAATTATGTGACAATCTGTCCTTGCTTGAAGAATGCCTCAATCACCTTTTGTAAAAACATCAAACTTGTGTGATTGCATCAGTTTTTAAAGCATCTTGAAATTATCATGTGAAAGGCAATTTATGTATATAAATAATATAATATAATTATCATTGGTGTTATCATGAAGTGGAAAGAGTCACAAAGCATTTGAATTACTGATTGAGATCACTGCGTGGCTCACAGCTCTGTCTTAAGACCTATGATAAAGAATAAACCACTGTTTCAAATCCAAGTGATTTAGTCCCAGCATATTGCTAATAAAACTGATTATCATAAGTATTCTTATCATGGCGGTTTAGTGTGGCTTGGAACTGTCATAGGTGTGATGCGAAAAATGAAATACCGATCAAATTTTAGCCACAATGAAGTGACCTTGACAAGTTTTATAACTTACTACTGATTGAATCAGTTAAACATCCTGCTTCCATCGAGCTGTTAACCCTTGAGACCCGGAGATACTTTGGAACTAAATGACACTATTGCCATAAGACAGGACTGAATTTCCATGAGATCATCTTTGCTGACTGAATATTGGCCTACATTAAAGATTCTGTGTCCTAAAATTAGTTTCTCATATAAAACAACATCTAATATGTTCTTAGCTTTCAGACTTGGAATTTCATTCCAGATCATGTATTGAATAAGTCACTGCTGTGGAGAATTAAACATACAATTTTGTTGCTTTAAGTGCAGTCACCCTGGATCATGGCATTGAAATTGCAAAATACTGGTAACAAAAAGCAGCAAAAACGCTGAAAGAATAGAGCAAATTTCTGTAATGTAAAGCGGGTTACACCTTGAAGTGTTGACAAAGAATACAAATGGTATTTCAAGGGATGTAATATTCAAATTATGAACTGATTTAAAGTTTATTGTAATGAACTGGTTTCTTTCTTTTGTTCATTTATTATGTATGTATTTATTTAATTCCCTTTTTATTGTTTTAATTAGGTTTGTTTTGTTGATTAATTTTTGGTTAATTTATTTATTTATTTTCTTTCTTTTTTATTATTTATATACCTATCTAGCTATTCATTCATTATTTGTTATCTAATTATTTGTCATTCATTACATGTATTCATTCCTTCATTCAGTCACACACTCATCTATACACTTATGTGTCTGATTTATTGGTATTATTCCTCTCGTGCTTGAAGGTAATTTGGCTGAAATTGTGAGCCTACTGTGCATAATACACATGGGTTTTAACAAATAAAAAAGAAAAGAGTAGGAGAACAAAATGACAGATCAGAACAAAATAAAAACAGGCATTGTCCATATCAATTCCAATTTCCATTGCCATAACAAATCAACAGAAGATCTCGATGTTTATTCAGTATGATTTTTAACTCGGTAACTTGTATATATATATTTTGAACACAGAATATCAGTATAGCAGTTGTTAAGTTCACATTTTTTATGTCAGAATAGTATAGAATCAATTGCATAGTAACAATCAAATGCATAACAATCAAATGCATATTAACTTTCTGGGGCATTGGAAACATCAAGGCAGATTAAGATACAAGACATCTGCACAAAATAATGATATACGTATTAATAGTATAGTGATAACAAAGTGGAATTACCATTCTAGCGATTCAGATCTATCCTTCTTTATTGTTCCTTTTATTTTTAAGGTGATGTGAACAAAGAGGTATCTTTCATTTTACCTTATAAATTCTTTACATAAATGCGGCACAACTAAAAAACACAGCAGCAGAACAGCAATAAATTTGCTAAAATTGGTATACATTGTATATGTACATAGGGGATTGGGGGGGAGGGCAGTGGCTCTGTGGTTTGGTGTCTGCTTCATGGAGAAAACAACTCACGGTAGTGAGGCTGGGATCGACTCGCGGGTCTCCCATTAGGGGTTGGAAGGACACGAAGATCGAAACCTATATTTTTTTTTCAGTGAATTTTTTCCTCTGGGTAGGGAAGCCTGACGTCTAGCCTTATCGGATAAGGGTGAATATATATCGGGGGTCCCATGTGTACCTTAGGCACGTTAAAGAACCCTTGGCAGTTCAAATCGAACTGCCGCTATCCGGGAAAAAATTCTAAATTCCAAATTTCTACCATAAAAATTCTCACCATAATCAGGCAACTACCTAAAACCAAAATAATCCTACTATCTCGGATTGAAAGGCTTAACGACAAAAACAACAACAACAGTTTAGGAGTTAAAAGTGGCAATAATTCTTCATAGGACGGGAGCATTCATTTTTGCAAATTTTCATCACGAAATTATATCGGCTTCCTATAAGGTTTATGTTTAGCGCATGCAACGGTCAAATAGCTTGTACACGTAATGCACGTTATATTTTCATCTTCTGTGAATTATACGCACTAAATCCAGTGATTTGTGGTCTCTATACATGTAAAGTGACAACATTGTACTTATCTTTTTCACTGAGATCAAATACAACCAATAGTCTCTCTCTCCAGTTATAATGTTTTCTGCTCGTGTCTTTCCTGGTTAAAATTAGAGCTCTCCTCAAGAGGCAGTTAATAGAAAATAAGTGTATAAAAAGCCAAAAACATCGACAGAATGAAGCTGTTTCACCATGTGATCTTTGCACTATGGATTATACAAGAAAGGAAATATGTTTTCCCTCACGATTACACAAAACTTTCAATGTCAGAAGGTTCTGACGTCCCAATGATGGATAAATAGTTTGGATACGTATGTGGCCTTGGCGCCTGAGCCCGAGGATCGTCTTTGGCCTCTAGTGGATAAGATGAAGGTCGTATCGCATCAAAGGGAAGTGTTATAGGGTTGCCACTGCCTGTTTTTCCTGCGCACTTTCTAACTGCACGTACATGTACTTTGTGAGGTGCCGGTGGTTTTACATTATTCAACTTGTTTTCCAGGGATGGAAAAGGCTGAGTTGATCCATGACTGTCCTTGTTTTGATGCGGCCTGCAGGACTCCAGATCGGAACTGATAGTATCTGTATTTAGCTTACTTTCAAATGGCTCTTTCGGCCTACGTGATGTTGGAACACTGCAGCCGTAGGCTTTCCAATATAACTGCTCTTTTTGTTCACTGTTTATGGTAACCAGATTAACCTCGTCAAGTGAAGCCTTATGCAAGAGATATTCCGGGGATTCGTTTTGTGTGGACTTTCCAGTAGACTGGACCATGTTGATCGTGCCTGTTTGGTTACTTCTCGCTCTTTCTTCAGTGTTCCTGGACTGTGCCTTGGAAAATGATAGATTTGACATTGTTTTTAATGCCTGATCAGAGACAGTCGTCCTCATATGGAATTTAGGTGGTTTCGGAGGAAGCGGTGGAGGTGGCGGTTTGAGTTGTTTCACTTCTTGGCATGGTTGCCTTCTCTGACTGGATGAATCAGTTCGAGATTTTGGCAAAACAGGAACTTTCTTTTCTATTATGGGTGAATGCTCTAATGAACGTTGTTTTTGTTGCTGATGAGTCGGTGTGTCGTGTTGCACTATCCACGCCTTCTTTCGGCCAGGTCTTCCTCTCAGATGCGTTGAAAATTGAGAGGAGGATCCAATGTTAGGACCAGCATCTCCGTTGTAGGAACTGGCATCAATACAGTGAGAATAAGGATATGAGACACTCACACTCTCTGAATCATTCCTGCTTTCACTCTGCATACTTCTTTCATTTTCAAGTGATTCATTCGTCGTGGCAAGCGAGGTATAATCTTCAAAATCCTCAACAATTTCTGAATAATAATGTTGATCGTCGCCACTGGGATCGGTTTCCACACCTGGTTCATGGGCGGGTGTGATATAAGTGTTTCTCTCAGGCTTATCAACAGCGGGTGTCATATACGTGTTTCTTTTGCTGACGTCAACAATTCTGACATCTGCATTCCTTTTGGAGGCATCATCTATAGATGTAATGTACCCTTTCTGATTCAGGGCACCCTTTGATTTATTGTCACTGTCTTCATAATAGATCTGTGAATTCTTTACTGACTGAGTCTCTTGCCTCCATCTGATCCTGCTCTCATTGTCTGTATCCGCTTTTTCATACCCATGAACAACTGACATCCGGTTTTTGTGCAGATGATCGTAATCATTGAATGATCCCTGTTTTTCCTTTAGCACGGAGATTGTGTGTATTCCTTTTCGAAGCTCTGTGAAAGTTTGGAGAATAGTCTTTCCTGAGACATTGGAGAATCCCGCTGCACCAAGATTGATTAGCATATCGACGATATCGGCGTATCCCAAGAAGCCGGCCAGATCCAGTAGGGTGATATCACTTTGGATGACGTCATTCACACTGACCTCATATTGCCACAGCACCTGGATCACCAATGGAAGCCCGATAAGCACTGCGTAGGCCAGCGATGTCATACCACGGCTGTCACGTGATTCGGTCGCAGCACCGCGCTTGCAGAGAAGATCCACAACAGAGGCGTGTCCATTTCTCGAGGCCGCTATCAACGGCGTCGTCAAAGTTACTTTGTCCAGAGCATTGGGGTTAGCTCCTACTTCGAGAAGCCAATTTACTAAATCTAGGTGACCCGCTGACGAGGCAGCTATGAGGGTCTCGTCCATTGATATGTTGTAACAGCGAGTGCTGGTGTCCGTCGCGTACTGTATGTTCAAAGACGTGTCTGCCTGGTGCTGGAAGGCCTGTGTCCCTATGCCTGCCGGTACATTCACATTGGTCGGCATGATATACTGATCTCCTGTCCTTTGCAATTATTGTGCGTGTTCTGAACAACAATGTGGCAATGAAATGTGCTATGCTTTTCCTATGTCCCACAGAAGAGAAGTACATGCCTCAGATGTGGCTGTAAGAGAAGAAACCATGTTATGCTTAATGACCTGTAAAAACAGCTTATGTACTGATACATAATTATGGCAGATGTATCTGTCGGATATGAATCTGAGACAGGCATCACTGGATGAGTGTACACGCACAAATACGTACACACATGCATAGATACATACATAGATACATAAATAGATACATACATATATACATACATACGTAGATAGATAGATAGATAGATAGATAGATAGATAGATAGATAGATAGATAGATAGATAGATAGATAGATAG
>JBCEWB010129594.1:0-26985 GCA_039654565.1 Peronia peronii | reverse complement strand
TTGAAATTTGGGCCCCCCCCCCCTTTTTTTTTCCACTCTCCCCCCCCCCCCCCACTATTATATTATTTATTTATTTGTAATTAATTAATTAATTAATTTTTTAAAAAGTTTGATACATACTTAAGAAATGAAAGATCTGTGTAAAAGTCAATCCTCTCCTTATGATATATTTAGAAGTTCACTATATCTAAGCCATGTTCCATCATGTTCAGCTAGGATGATCCACTATTTTCAAAGTACGTTCCAGATCTAGAAATATAGAATCTCCATGGATGTCTATCATGGCACTCTCGCTCTCTCCCGAAATCCATACCCGCCCTCGTTGTAATACCCTGGTAGACGGGTTCATCCCTCTCGGGGACATCACACCAGGACAAGGCAGGAGGGTGGAGGGGGGGAGGGAGTGGGGGGGGGGGGGGAAGGGGGGGTTCTATGTCCGGTATGTCCTTAGAATTCACGTGCATCGCAGGGCCGCTGTCTACTCACATCAGTAATGGCGCTGGTCACTCAGGGGTCATTCCACGTACACACACACACACACAAAGAGAATGCCATGTGCGCAGCTTCTTTATAGGCACACACGTATTCACATATAGATAGCATAGATACACACACTCACACACATAATACATGCAATATATTCCAGAAAGTTCGCATAACATTTAGGAATAAATTGGTTATTTAAGAGACATTTCAATTCATGTGTTTTTGTAAACATTTATTTTGTTTTGGGATGGTTTCTTTCTTCTTCTTTTGTATTTACTGTCTTTTTTTTTTTTTCATACTCTCCTTCGTTCTTTTTTTCTTTCCTTCTTTCTTTTTTTTTCTTCCAATCTTTCATTATTTGTTTCGTTGTTTCTTTCTCTTCTTTATAAGAACTTTCATGTTTCTTTATGTCTTACCCCCCCCCCCCCGCCTCTGCCTTTTTTTTTTTTTTTTTTCATAAGTCAGACATATCAAGTTTGTCACCGAATTCGTACCTTACAGTTACATTCTATATACGTCTTTCAACCTTCTGGTGGAGGTTACGTCGATATCTCACAGTACACGGTCAGTGGGATGTTGAACATGTTGGTAAAAACGAAAAACGAAACCTGACCATTGCAGTACGTTGTTGATGACGCAGGGATTGCTTGTTTCTCATTTACGCCAGGCTAGAGGTCGAATGAACTAAACAGCTGACAGGACAGGCTCTTGCAGTGGGCGCGCCGAATGGACGTGCGCAACTGTCCGGGGAAACCCGATCGCGCAGGAATTCCCGGCACGCCGTTCGCTAATTAATGAACGGGAGGTCGCAATGACGTCGGTGGGGGGAATTCCCTTCCAGCATGGTTTTGAAGCAAAAGCCTGGCTCTATCTATGCGCCTGATAGTGAAATGGGGAATCCTGAAGTCGGTTGGCAACCATTCATTATATCCAACATTGTTGTCATACTTTGTCATAAGTTGGGATAGGGGTGGGGATTGGGAGGGGGGGGGAGGAGGGGATAGGATATCGGATTGGGAAGGCCAGGGCGGGGGGGAGGGGGCGGATACATCATTTCTCAATGGCGTTCTTATACGAAGAATGGAGGTCCATAGAAGAAGAAGAGGGGTGTATAGATAAGGACGCAGAGGAGGAGTAAAAAAAAAAGACCAAAGAAATAATTTTAAATAGAATCTAGACATGAAGGAGGCGATATAGAGAGGAAAATGGAAAGAAAGAAATAGGATATAAAAAGAATCAGAAAACGATAGAGAGAATAGAGAACTAGAAGAAATGAAAGCGGTACAGAGATATTGTGACCTACTCTCCCCCCCCCCCCCTCCCCCCGCCTCTCTCTTTCACCTGCAAATGCTCAATCAAAAGAGAGAGAGAGGGTGGGGAGATAGAGAGGGAGAGAAAGAAAGAGAAACGTGAATGAAAAAAAAAGACCAATAAGATTACGACAGCGCCCCCCCCCCCCTCAATTCTCCCATCAAAGAGTCAGAAAGATAGAAATGGATAAGCAAAAAAGACAGAGAAGAGAAATGGCATGTTAAAGGAGATTATACCCCTTTTCCTTTGTAATTCCCTCCTCCTAAACACTCCAATTGAGACTGAAAAAAGAAAAGAAGAAAAAAAAAATAAAAGAAGAAAATCAACAATAATACAAAGAGTAAAGAAGAAAGGAATAGACGAAGGCATGTGAGTTAAACTAAATAGTGTAGATCATGAAGAACATTATTTATTTATTTATTATTTTAAAATAAAATGGAGATCAAAAATTGATTTTTTGCATGTGCTTTTAAGGTAGAGTAAGCCCACGAAATTCCAGAAATATAACTCTGTAGCAGACATCTTTCATGTCAAATTCACAGTTGTTAAGAATTTTTACATGTTTCAAAGAGCTGGAAACTGTGGGTGTCTTAATTCTTTATTAGCTTTCGTATAGCCCTGGCAAACTATTTTAACTCAAGACAAATCATTTCGGATTCCCGTTAGATTTTTGAACATTTCAAATCTCTTTGGTAACGTTTTCATCCCGGGTTTTAGAAAAATGTCCCAATTATTTAATTTGTCATTTAATTTTTTGTCTCGTATTTTTCGAATAGGCTGATGTTGTTGTTTTTGTTGTTGTTGTTGTTGTTGCTGGTGTTGTATGTGTCGTAGTTGGTGTTGCTTTTATGTATGTGATGTGTGTGCGTACGTGTGTGTGTGTGTGTGTGTGTGATTGTGTCTGTCTGTGTGTGTGTTTGGGAGGTGGCATGGCGTCTTCTTGTTATTTTTAATGTTGTTGTTTATTTGTTGATGCTTTTTTTATTTTTCTCTTCTTTTTCCCAGAAGATCTTTGTTTTGGATTTCATTTTATTTTGTCCCGTAGCATAATTTCATTAAGTTGGCCGCAAATTACTTTGTCGTTATTTTCATTTATCTTGCTTTCATCTGGGAGTGTCCCATTTATGGCTTTCAAGATTTATCAACGGATTTATTCTCCAAGATGGCATTTGCTGAAGCTTGACGACATTAAAGATATAAACTGAAACTTAAAGATTTTAAGAAAACAAAAACAAAAAAAAAAAAAAAACCCACGAGATATCGACATTCCATAGCCCATTTCTCGTTTCTTAAGCTGATGTAGTTAATATATTCAACCTTCTGAAGTTAATTGAGGCTAAAAAGGCTGTTTGAATGTAAAACCTAGAATGTAGCAAAATCATGTACGTAGAATGTTTTTTCATAAAAATCTCTTAATGATTGAAAATTACCAAAACGTATGAACTCGTCAGATATTGAGATATCGATACTAAGCAAAGGTGGAAAGTGTAGAGTCTTTTATTGAGCACAAATAGGCAGATATAAAAAAAAAGTCAGTGTGACCCGACTTATAGGAACTAGGTTTTAAATTCATGCTGTGTAATAGTGGGTAGGATTTAGACTATACAATAAAGATAATAATTGTCAAAGGGCGAAAATAAGGAATAATTAAGAGAAATGAAGTACAAAGTGGAAGATTGATCAATACCGTAGTAATATAATCTTATAGCTTAGCGTAATTTAACATGGATCCAGTCTCAGGCGCCGCTTTTGTTAACTTTATTGGCTTTTTGAGAAATCTTCTATTTTATGGAGGTCGCTGCTTTCACAGAAACCGCTTTTTTAAACAAGCCTTTTTGTAAAGCGGTAAACGTGATTCTCCTCTGTTTATTTGCGCCAATTTCTAGAAGAATTTTGGCGCAGGAATTCAAAGATATAGGAATTTGGCGGAGAAATTCAAGGGAGTGAAGCAATCACTTAAGATGTGATCAGTAGTGTCCCTTTTATCTGGATTTTTTGTTTGTATGAATCTGTGAACTTTTAAAATGTCATTCAATTACCTTGGGGACACATTTGGTTGTTTCTTTCCGATAGGAGATGGCTTTGAACGTAATGTTCGCTAAAAATAAATATCTTTATTGCATTTATATTGCTCTCCACATCACCCTATAGAAGTTTAAGATGACAAAAAAAAGTAGAGCGGAAAGTGGAGGAAGAAGTGCAGTGCGTTTTTGTTCTTTTTCGTCATCTTAAATGTGTTTAAGCCTTTTTTGCTTTATCCCTTTGTCCATATTCCCATATTTATTTCTTCTATCTGCATAGCTGTGTGTCGGTACCTCTCATACCTCCTCGTTTCGTCTGTTCTTACATTTCTGCCATCTCTCCCTCACACTCTCTCTTTCTCTGCCTTTTTTTATGCACGCACGCACACACATACACACACATACACACTCATCAGTCCTCTTATTCCACTCTCTCTCTCTCTCTCTCTTTCTGTCACACACAAACATACGCACACACATCCATGCATACTTATTCACTCTTCTATTCCATTCTCTCTCTCCTCACCCTTTCACTTCACAATCTCTCTGATGTAACATTTCTATCACTCTTTCTATTTCTCACATTTCTGTACATTTTCAACACTTTCCTTCTTCTCTGTCATTTGTATCTTTCTCTCACTCTATTATTTTGGACGCTCTAATTTTCCTCTCCCTGCTTCCTCTCTCTCTCTCCCCCTCTGTCTCTGTGGCACTCAATTTTACCTTCTCTGTTGCCTCTTTCTCCCTCCGTCTTTCTGTCTCCGTCCATCCCTTTCTCTCTCCCCCTTCCCCCCTCCCATTCTCTCTCTCTCAACTTTCTTCTATCTTTCACTCCCATCCTCCCACATTCATACTAAGCACTCAGGCTAACATAAGTCTCAGAGAGAGAGAGAGAGAGAGAGAAAGAGAGAGAGAGAGAGAATGCCCCACAGTGGACAAGCCAAGAAGGTAGCGGCTAGTTTGTTTTGGCAGCCCTCACCTCACACACTGACCACTTGAAAGGGTCAACATTCGGCCTGTCCACCTTTGATCTTATTTCCCTATCAAGCACGGATCATTTCTCTCTCCTTCCCCCCCCCCCTCTCCCCTCCCCTCCATATCCTCCCCCTTTACCTAACACCTTAGAACAAAAACCTCTTAGACTCCAAGTTTTTTTTTTCTTCACCCTACTGTTCCTTGGAATGTTTGATTCTTACACTATATTGTGACCCACTCTTGCCAAAATGACCACATTGCCCAATGTGGAGGGCTAATGGAATGTTTCATAAACTAACCATATTAGAAACAGATTCATTTCACCACACTGTCTCATTTGCTTTTTGGGGAAAATATAAAACTGGTCATTTCCCCCTCCTCCTCCCCTTTTCTGTCATTATTTTTTCATATTCTTTCTTTTTTGTCTTTCTTTTCTTTATCATTATTTTTTTTTTAAATATGAAGATTTAGATAATTATAAAGCAAAACAGTGTCATTTGATTGATGAAATACTCCCATTCTAAGAGCAGAGAACATTAAGACTCTATAGAATTGAGTGATTAATGCACGGTGGTGATGTTCTGTATTCGTGAGTAGGATCTACACGTGAAACATCTCCATTTCATTATTGAATTTATGTTAACGTTTTAATTATCTGTCCGAAAATGCGGCTTGTAAATCCATGTTTGTTAAGACTTTTTCGTGACACTCTTGAAGACATGTCCTTTCATTCCCAATAGCTAAACCAACTTCCCCCATAGCTCACACCTTTTCTCATGAACAAAATCCTTGCCCCATTTCGTTCTCTTCCGGTGTTTGTGCTAGAAAACGTCTCGAATCAACTAACCAAACTGGGCAATGGGAGAGTGATATGGATAGAACTGTTCAATGACAGAGACAAAATAGTCTCATAAACAAAGTACAGACTTTAGATAGACGAATAGATAAGACAAGCAAATTCACAGCCAAATATGTTAAATGCTTGCTCACTATTGCACTTTAGTTCATGACAGGCAATAATTTAACATTTGATCATATGTAAGTGTACATAAATATAACAAAAATCAATTCCCTACGCTGCACTAGAGAATTTTTTGTCTCCTGGCAACTATGAAGTATGGACTCGGCGTAATGATAACAGACGAAATAATCTGAGGAAAAAATCTACACTTACACCGTTTCCTGAAAGTGGGCACTGGGGCGATACACCAAATAGGAATAATATTGTTCTTGTCCAGTGATCAGAGTTGACTCACTGTAAGGAATTACACGGTTTAGGAACTGTGCAGGGCTGCCGACGCACCGAGCGAGGAAAGGTATCACTGTTTGTTGACTCTAAGGATCGTTGGATCCAAAATAAAGGAGCCAACGGCGATGAATAAAGAGTTAGTACATCCCGGGTAATTGCAAGGAATTAAGCTACAATTAAGAATACTGCATTTAACCGTTCGTCTTCTCTCTGTGGATAGAGGGAATGTTTTTAAAGAGGGCTTGCACGTAAACTCCTCCCAGGAAAATGATTCCATGGTGTCGAATATCTAACATACACGCACAGTGAAAGTAAAATACTTTTCAAAATTAGGCAACAAACCAAGTTGATGTGAAAATGTGTTGGGAGAGGACAGTAGATTTCCACATTTTGCCACTTCGTCACTTTTGTATTCTCAATTACAGACGTAAAGGTAGGAGAGGGGGGAGGGGGTGTTGCGAAGGGGGAGCAAGGAATGAGGAAAGAGAGAGAGAGAGAGAGAGTAAAAAACAATCTATCTGATCACTTTATCTTCGTTGTCGTTGTTGTTTTCTATTGTGTGTGTGTGTGTGTGTATGTGTTTGTGGTTGTTGTGATTGTTTTGTTTTTGTGGTCTCTGTCAACTTGAGGAACAAAAAAAAAACAAAAAAAAAAAACCAAAAAAACAAAGGAAAGGACGAAGATGCATAGGTATAACGTAGGTGGAAAAGTCACATAAGAATTTGTTCTCTCTTCATCTTTCTCTCCGCAAAACAGGTATAAGAAATGAAAGACAAAATAAAGAGGCAACGCAAATGATTGATCTTGGACGTTTGGAAAAAATATAATACATAACCCTCCCTCCTCCCCCCCCCCCCGCCCCCCCCTCTCTCTCTCTCTCTTAAGTTTTTACGATGTGAAGTGAAGTATGTATTCTAATATTATTCTGTTTTTTCTTTTTTTCACCAACTAGCCTAGATATAAAAGTTGTATTATGTTCGCGGAGAGATTAGAATGTCTTGGACGGCAATCGCCCGATTCTCTCTCTCTCCTCTCCCTTTCTGTTGTTTCTTTCTTTCTTTGTATATCTCGGTCTTTCTCGCCTCTTTCTCGCCTCTTTCTCATCGAGATAACCACCAGGATGGAGGTTGAAAGACGAAACAAACAAAAGCCTCTTTCTCGTTCTATTTTTTTTTTACTATATTTTTCTGCTTGTTTCTTTTCTGACTGTTTCATCAATCGCCTGTCTCAGATCGGCAATAACCGAATCTAATGGTTTAAGAGAATTTGCCATTAAACGGTGCGTGTGGTAAAACAGTGACACTAGTCTAAGCGGACATTATCCTCACATGTGGCGCTGTTGTATGTGTACTGTAGTGTACATATTTCTGACCAGGGCCGTTTCCAGCGACTGTCAGAGGGATTCAAGGGTGTGAAAGAAGGATCTCTGATAAGGTTCATGAATCTTTTGCGTGATATTGGCTTATTTTTTTTTTTTTATCTTGGCTATAACTTGTTCGGCAATTAAGAGATAAAGGAGCACAGAAAACAAAACAAAAAAACAAACAAACAAACAAAAAAAGAGAGAAGAAGCTTATGTGAACACAGAGACATGCACGTCCGAATGCACACAGAGTTATATGACCGCTTTGATCTATGCTCAGAGTAAGGAGAGAGAGAGAGAGAGAGAGAGAGAAAGGTAAAAAAGAGAGAATGGAGGAGAGCGAAGTAATTCTGAAGAAAGATTGATTATTCGAAACTGAGCAATTTGGCACCGAAGGTGTCAAGTTGAAGCAGGTACTGCTGAGTGACTTAATGACTGAATGAATGGATGGATGGATGAATGAATAAATGAATGAACGAATGAATGAGTCAATCAATCAATAAGTGAACGAATGAATGAATGAATGAATGACAGAAAGAATGACTGACTGAATGAATGAATAAATGAATCAATCAATCAAACAATGAGTGAATGAATGAATGAATGACAGAATGAATGAATGAATGAGTGAATGAATGAATGAATGAGTGAATGAATGAATGAATGACAGAATGAATGACTGACTGAATGAATGAATAAATGAATGAATCAATCAAACAATGAGTGAATGAATGAATGACAGAATGAATGAATGAATGACAGAATGAATGAATGAATGAATGAGTGAATGAATGAATGAATGAATAAAATATTTGCTGTTTAAGTATACCTACTGCGAACCCTATATTCACATCCGTTTATTTTTCACGTCTCTCATTGTCTCGTAGTTTCACACACTTAGGGGGCCAACAAAAAGCTGGCTGTCTACGCCCCTGAACTGATCGGTATGTTTTATGTAGGTCCGTCTGGCCCAGTATTTGACAAGTGAGGGCTATAAAATCCCGGGCGCATGTTATGTTTTTACAAAGGCTCGCACTGGACTTGGTCAATAGAGTCTTCACACAGATTTGTTCCATTTGATCCGGTCCCAAAACTCTAGATGTATAATATGTATGTGTATGTGTACATATATATCTGTGAATATGTATGTAAGGCAAAGGAAGGGGGATAGTTTAAGTGGTTGTACTCTTGAACACCTCTTGGCTCTTAGACATTTGAGAGTGGTCAGCATATTTCTGTCATTGTTATACATGTAGTTTCATTCCTGTGATATATGTTCATATTGCTACAATAGTCTCCCACTTAAACGATGTTGGGTGCACTTTAACTATTACTCCTTGTCCCTCGTATAAAACAAATGGTCGTTAAAGGCACAGTGATAACTGCAGTATATCTAAGCTGGACAAGTAGATATTTTTTCGTTAAATGCATAGCAATAACTACTTCTAAGCCGGACAAGTAGATATTTTTTCGTTAAATGCACAGTGATAATATGTCTAAGCTGGACAAGGAGATATTTTTTCGTTAAATGCACAGTAGCAATATGTCTAAGCTGGACAAATAAATATTTTTTTCGTTAAATGCACAGAGCTAGAAATAACTATGTTTAAGCTGGACAAATAGATATTGTTTCGTTAAATGCACAGTGATAACTATCCCTAAGCTGGACAAGTAGATAGTTTCTTGACAATTTCAAAGTCTTTCAGAGAATGAGTAAAGTAAAATTTCCCCAGGATAAAATATTGCCACAATTTCTGCCAGATTTGGAAGCAAGAACGCTCTCCTTATAAAGTAACGTCCTAAGGCACACGAATTATTGTTTCATGCAAAGTGCAGAGGGTTCTAAATATGTAGTGAGCAAACCTTATAAAATACTAAATGGAAACGATCATTCAACTCGGTGAATGTTAAACATTATTTCCGCAAAGCTGCAATGTAGATTAGAGAACCCTGTTTTATGCAGACAAATCAAGACCAGATTATAAAGCTCAAGATGTTTGGAAGAAAAAATAATGGAAAAAAAGATGAAAAGATAGTTAACCCTGTGAATCTTTGTATTCGTCAACATTTTTATTTCTTAGTTATTTACGTAAAGGTGCCACTAGACTTGGTTTCTCTCTCTCTTTCTCTCCCCCCTCCCCTCCCCCCTTCCTCCCCCACATACTTTTCCAAAATTATTAAAAATAAAAATAAAAATAAAATTTTAAAAATGAAATAAAAAAAAAATAAAAAAATATATATATAGGAAAAATACGGTTATCTTGACGCCACTTTTTTTTTTCTTCTTTATTACATCATATTTATAATGTTGGCAGTTTATCCTCCCAATTCCTCTTCCATAAGGATTTAACCGTCGAGATAACCTCCACCAGGAGGTTGAAACACGTATATAGAACGTAACATAAGGATTTGAAACGAAACGCCTGTTACAACAAATATTGCGAAAGCTTCTGACCCATAACTATCACAAACAATAATCTTTCCAAAGTGTTGTGTTTACCGGTTCCATTCTGTTGGGCTCGGTGATCTTTGAGACACTGGACTTAAAACATGTTTAGATCTTATTTTATTTTATTTATTTATTTTTAAATTTTATTTTATTTCATTTTATTCATGTTTTTTAAACTTTATTTCGTTTTATTTTATTTTATTTTATTCATTTCATTTTATTCTAGACTTTTTTATTGTGTTCTGTCTTTATTTTGTTCTATCTTTATTTTATTCTAGCTTTATTTTATTTTACTTTATTTATTTTGTTTTTAATCATTTTTTTGGGGTTTATTTTCATTATATTTATCTATGTTGTCTTGGCAGTGGGAGAAGGTGGGAGGGGCCAGTGTCGGGGGGGGGGGGGGGGGGCTGAGATTTGCTTGCTTGTTTTGTTTTCATTCCGGCTACAACCCCCAAATTTCCGCCGTTGTCTTACTGGCTTCACACATCAGCTGTGGCCGTCATTAATACATTTATGTACATGGTCAATTGACTTAGAGATTTAGATACAGTCTCTATATTTGTTCTGTTAAACCATAGCTCAAGCGGCATTTTTTTTTACCACTTTGTGGCAGCAGAATTAAATGAGCCATTTTTTTCAGCAAGCTAGGTTGCTTCCCTTTGCCAAGTACAAGCATTGCAAAGGAGGAAAAAAAACAACTTTTTGTCTTGTTATTTGACACATGGTACAAAAAATTATGAAAAAATTATCACAATAAGAAAAACAAAATTTCATCATATATTATGATGAATTTTTCAAAATTTTTTGTTACTCGTTTTCACACAATAAGCGAAAAAATGATTTTTTTTTTTTCCTTCTTTAC
Organism: Peronia peronii; assembly: GCA_039654565.1. Classification (NCBI taxonomy): domain Eukaryota; kingdom Metazoa; phylum Mollusca; class Gastropoda; order Systellommatophora; family Onchidiidae; genus Peronia; species Peronia peronii. Next base: position 16,266 of record JBCEWB010129594.1, on the reverse strand, counting down.
AATGCTTGTGTTATACCTCTTATACTTGGCAAAGGGAAGTAATTTGGGTGACAGTCAGAATGGCTCATTGTCCTATCTGCAACGTAAAACTGTTGTAGTTAGGCCAATTTAACTCTCGGGCGAGAACTTGTATCTAAATGTTTAACCAGGAGATTTTTTTTCTCACATCGGTATGCCAATGTGGCCAACTCTATGCAATGTAAACTTTAATGTGCATGTTATTTTTTATTTTGTTTTATTTTATTTTTTCCAATTCTGATTTAGTATCTTAGTTCCTGTGGGAGATGTAGCTTATTGGAGCTTCTTATATGTTATTGTTATCTATTTGCCAAAGGGCAGCATAAGATTAAGTTTCCCTGTCTCGTTCAAACGTTATTCGAGATTGTGACAGAAGGTCGTGACCTTTTTGTCCGTTGTTTGTATCATCACGTTCAACACTTTTTAAATTGATATTTTCCTTTCTTTCCCTCACATGAGGTGTTTAATTTATCTTAAATTTTATTTTTTTGCCGAACTTTTTTTTATATGAGTCAAGATGCAAAGAAAACAAATTATATGATCTCTTTAAAATGTTGAAGGTGATGATGTAAATAACGAACAAAGGATCACGACCTGTTTCAATCTCATTCAGAATTTTAGCATGTCATTTTATTTGGTCATTTTTGAGCAGTTATATTTCTTTCGTTTCACTCACACCATGTACAGAAGGTATTGCTAGTAGTGTTGGTAGAAAGTAACATGATTAGTCTTTGAGATTTTTGTTCATATTTATAATTATGGCGAACATGAATAAATGGATTAATTAATTAATTAATTAATTACAATGAAAAAATGTATTGTCTCTCTATACCCGTCATAACAGTTATGGCTAACTACCTCCATTGTCTCTCTTTATTTGACAGGTATAGGACCGGACGGCCAGTTTTTGCCGGGCGATATGATGCCTCCCTCCTCCACCCCCGAGCCGCTGCCGCCCCTGAGTCAACATGAAGCCTTCGGCATCCCCCGGAGCATGGGCGGCCACCACTTCAACCCTTCCCTCTCGCCCTCTCTCGCTCACCATCATCCTCATCAGCATCCACATCACCAACAGCTGCCCGAGATGGCCTCAGAGGTGTGGTGACCGTCGCTGCTGCTGACCACTTGACCACTCCAATCCCAGCTGAAATCCACGGACTAGAAAATTAGAACGATTCACAGACTCCTTTACCTATGATATCAGATATCTATCTCCCGAAGCAGGACCTTATGAATAACAAACAAAAACATTGCGTCATAACGTTCGCGACGTCAGGGGAAGTGTGCGGATCTAAACTGTCTCTGGCCATCAAATTTATGGATGCCCAAATGGTCAACTCCCAGATTTTTTTTTTTTAAATTACATCTCTTTTCATACTAGGGAAAAAATGGACAATGATATACTAACCGCCTCAACCCCCCCCCCCTCCCCCTCCCCCTTTTTTTTATTCTTAGTTGATGGAATACCTGTTCTCCCTCTGATCCACGGCGTGATTTTAATATAGCTTTGCAGAGGATGGTGCGAGTTTATATTTTGTGAAAAGTGGTCCCTGCGGCTGACCATACCGCAGTTCCAAGGAACAGAAAGACCAACTAATGAAGAAATCTTACGTCAGTGTAAGACGTCACGGTTATCTTGCAATTTCTCTGTGTGCTGAAATAGATTTGATTTGAACTGCAACACCAGAAAAATACTGTTCAAGATTTTATCTCTTGAATAGTAACAGTGTTTCTTATTCTTTTCTTTATTTTATGTTAACGTAGGCCCGGCAATTCCACTGGTTCATAATTTTGTCTATATCGATTGGCATGTCGCGAGGTTGATTCAAGTGGGATGGGCTTGAGGTCATCACAGAAAATCATGATATTTTGAGGCAGATGGAGGACTGCAAGGCATTGTGTTATCTGATATTCTTTACGACAATCTGTGACAAAGAACAAAGGCTGAAGCGTTCAGTAACTTTCCTGATATGATTTCATAGAGATGGGGTTCCACTGTTGTTGTCAAGGCGATTCATAACATGGACAAAGACGTGGGCCTCAACTGCCTTGTTTTTAGACACGATGGTGCGGGAAACAAACAGAGAAACAAGCAAAACATTTTATTCGATATCAGAATATCAGCCATGATATCGCTATACTGATTTTACCACTGACAGGCAGAATTTTACAGGAAGAACGTCATTGACAGCATGTGAAGTGTATGACTTGTGAAGGTATCCGCTTCTATGTTTGTGATTCTTGTGAAAGAGATGAAGAAACGAAAACTGAAATATCCGAAACTTGCCATTTGTGATGATTCATGTATCAGACTGCTGAATTAAGCAGATAATAACTGTTTGCTGAAACAGTTGTAAGTGACAAATCATATTTACTTGTCCTTAAAGAGGTGAGTCCCTTCAGACGTGTGAAGACGTCCGTGTGATGAAAAGTAAATTACCATAGTCACCATTTTCATTCCGATTCCAAGAGGAAAATGGTTGACATGAAAATGGAGCAAATCATGGTCTAAGATCTCGTCGAGGGTAGGCAGAGATCAGGACTGGTGAGCACTTCCTTCATTTCTCCGTTATTCCGGACTAAATCCACATGGCATTGGACACTGATGTTGAGGATTACAAGCTCTTGGCATGGCATCATTGATTCCATTCGAATATGCTTCATATATTATGGGCCACATGTGGATGCTATCATAATGCCTGAGAAGTGGCGTCGTTAATCGCTGATATTCAAATGAAATGGCTTCTCTGATCACCCCAGCATGTGAAACAACCTCATCAGTTTCTGTTTTTTACAGTGATGGACTTCCATCGCCAAATTATGAAATATAATACTGTGAAAGTGTTTGTTATGCTGGTAGTGCTGGTAGAATAGTAGACAGTTAAAGATGAGGGATATGCGCTATTGATCTCATATGATGAACAGCTAGAGGGCGAAATCGTTAGATCGCAATTTATGCAGACGCTGATTTCAACAATGGAGGTGCGTAATTCACCTAAGTGAAAACTCCTACAGTCAGCTGATCAGGTCATCTGATATGGACGCAAACACTACGGACATTCTAAGGATTATTATCTAAAGTGCAAGTATAATTATACTCATCGTTAATTTAAACCATTTTCAAGAATTTTTTTCTCTTTTGTGTGTTTAAATGATATTATTTCTATTCTGTGAAATCCATGTGTTATAAATAGATTCGGTGTGTATTGTCACTGGAATACGTTGGTTATTATAGTCGCTATATAGTAGTATGAAAATGGTTTAAATGTGGAATGTAAACCGAACACCAAGCAATACGTATTTCCTGTGTGCTGATCGTACCGTCGAGTATTGAGAAAATGGACTGGGGAAAAAGTTGGATGGCGTATCTGATTAAACGACTGGAAAGTTGAAAGTACTGTGTGTTGGCGTGTTATTCATATAAATGATGATATTAGTCAATATAAATGTACATCTTTTTACATGTTTTACTTAATCTGTGAATCGACGATCTGCCTATGATATGATGTCATATGAAATTATTTGATATGAGATACATGTGGTTATAGACATCAATTTGCGTTACATGCCATGCTCCTCTTTAATGTTTACATCTAAACAATGATCTTTTATATTAATATATGTCCTGAATGAGTTTGGTTTATGGTCTTACTGGATTATATCTGCATAATGTTTTTTCTGTTTCTTCATGTATCTTATTTCGATGTAATGATAGAATGGTTTACTTTATATTTCAAATTCCCCTGTCTTCCTTTTTTATCTTTAAATAGTATAAACCAATCCTGTTGTGACGATCAGTTACAACGGATTATTTAAATAATGATGTCAATGAGTCGATGATAGGGAAAGATGACGAAAGAGAAAAAAAAAAGATGAAAAACAGCAATTACAACAACAACAATAAAAAAGAATTATTTTTTTTTGTATTTAAAAAAAAGTAAAAAAATAAAAACTTTATTGTTCTATAGATGTATAGGTTGTCTTGCATAAAGGAACATTCATAAATCAGGTTATTGTAGAAACTTGCTTGAGGCTTATTATAAAAATAAACTCAGATTCACATGTATACCTACTATGAAGACTGTCTCATACGAATCAGTTTTGTCATCAGATCAAATAAAACGGCAGTTGTAGTGCTCGTAAGCAAACGGGACAGAGATTTTTATGATTATGGTGTCTTTCGGTAAATTATGCGGTTTTTTGTTTGTTTGTTTTTTTGTTTGTTTGTTTGTTTATGGCAAATCAATTTATTTATTTATTTTTTATTTATTATTTTGTTTATTTGTTATTTCTCTATTTGTTTATTTTAGTTATTTATACTTTTATCTATTTGTACACCGATTTCTCATTTATCTGTTTTAGTCTTTTGCTTACTTGTTTAGCCCAGCTTGGAAAGTTTATCAATATAAATTAGAAAAACAATATTTCCCTCCTGAGTTGACGAATTCACACTAACAGTAATATTCTCTAGTACTCATTCTTTAACTGAATATTTCCAGTCGGGAGACTCTGGTTAAAAAACATAATTATTTATCGAAGCCACTTTTTACTCTTTTTTGTTTTGAGGAGAAAAGAAGGTGAAGGGAAGGGGGGGAGGGGGGAGGTAGGGAAAATACATTTTCGGCCACTTGTCAGTCATTAAAAGTTAATGAAGATATCGCTGCATTTTCTATCTACTTATCCAGTTATATTCATTTCCTTTTTGAAATCGACTGGAAGTCGTACACTGAAATTTGATGTAGGTGCAGTTTATGACTTAATGAAAAACAACAGCAGTAGCTGCTGAGCAAAACTGACGGATATAGACCTGGCGAGAGCAAATGGGAATGTGTTTGACCAGCCTTGTTATTTCCCTTTGCCAAGCACAAGGGTGTTGAACAAGCAGCAGAGAGAGGGAGTAAATGACTTTTACACTCTTTGTTTGAAATGTACATTATAAAAAATTACAAAATCATTCATTGTATAAGGAAACTGTTTTCTTCATATCGTGATTAGTTTCTGACATGACAAGAAGAAAAATGAGTTTTTCCTCTTTACACTGTTCTTTCAACAACCCTTGTGTCTGGTAAAGGGAAGTAATAGCGATGGTTAAAAAAAACAATCCCCATTAAGGTAATGCACAGTGCTCTCTCTCTCTCTCTCTCTCTCTCACAGAAAATCCACTTTTTTCCCTATCTATCCTCTGCTATCAATGCTTGTAAAAGCCATAAAATAATGAAAGGCATAATATGTTTTGCCTAGCATAAAATGCTAATTCGATAATTGAATGATAGACTGCACACCTGAAGTTAGTCGTAACGACTCGGCTCACCACAGCGCGCTGGGACGAGAGCAGGAGGTGAAGGGGTGAGTAAGATGTATTACTCACCAGGCGGGACAAAATTGTCACTCACTCTTGTTGTTCTCACAGACCATGACAATTTGAACACGCCATAAACAGTTTGTAGAAATTAAAACAAGCCTAGCACTAAGCATTGTAATGGATAGCTCCCACAAATGTTTAATTGAACTAATGCTAAATTATTGAATTCAAAACTGTAAAATTTTATCGCAGATCAGCGCCTTTTTCGTTAGAGCCCACTCGAAGATAACAATGACAACAATTACAAATAAAAGCATTCCTTTTATTATTATTATTATCTATTTATTTATTAGTTTATGATCACTATAGCCCATAAATACTGTAACTAATCACTTACTGAATTTCTAGATTTAAATATATATGGCTAATAGGAAGATTGCTGATAAGAATCCATTAGTAGAGAAAAAACAACAACAACAAACAAACGAATATTATTTTATTTTATTTTATTTTATTTAAGCTTGTTAATTTATTTGCTAGGTTATGAGGACAACAGCTCTTAAATGCGATAACTGATCAAATGTTATGGCATTCAGTCAGGGCTTTCAAAATAGAGAACTAGCGAGTTGTTGGTTTAAATTCATTGTCTAGACACACACAGAGACACACAAACACACAAATTAAATATGTTTACTTCATTTGTATTATTTGTCAGCATATTTAATAGCCCATTAATACTGTAATTAACCAAAATGAATTACTGGATTCAGTCATTTTGAAATTTTACGGGGAGTTAGCGAATTTGCTGATTTGGATAAAATTATATTTGTTAGAAAGAAGAAATAAATACTTTCATTTAATTAGTCTACTCATTTGATGGTTCATGAGGTTATGAAAACATTTACTTACTTTGCCACGTACTTAGTCCGTTAATTAGTTTCCTTTATTACTTTATTTCTTCTTTTATCTGTCTGTTACAAGAAAATGCCGCGTCTATACAGCATCCGTTAATTTACAACAAATTTTGCTTTCTAAATATTAGCATTAACAATAGACCACTGAAATAGTGACTACAGATAGGACTGATGTCTTTTTCAGTTTTTAGTGTCTCTATATAATATGTGGATCATTAGTTATTTGAGAAATCCTGATGCCAAAATTTAAATGCTCACGTAGCATTTGAGCAGCCTGAATATCCTTATTCATCCTTATGATTGCTGAGATAGCATTCGCAGGAGGCTGAATTGTGTAAAGATAAAGTATCGTTATTCGTGTCATGGCCGGGATCGAGTTGGAATATTTAAGAACAATGGTTTGGGACAAACTTGAAGAAGAAATGACAATAAGTAATCAAATAAATAAATAAATAAATAAATAAATAAATAATAAATGAATAAATAATAACATAAATAAATAGTAAATAACAATCAATAAAAAAACAAACAAGAATAGATAGATAGACAGATAAATAAACAAATAAAATAAATAGGTAGAAAATATGTTAATCATAGCATGTGAAATAAAAGCAATACTATAATGACAAAAATGATAGTAATACGGAAGAAAAAAAAATGACACAATGGTGAAAAAGTAAAAATGAAGTTCTAATTCTGTAGATTGTGAACCTGAGCCTTTGTCTTAGCCAGAAACCAGAAAGACTGTACCTGGGGTTATGTTTCTCATTGTTAGTTAGTAAAGCATCTCTGTCTTAAAATAAATAAAATAAAATTAAGTCCTGTGAATTGGGGCAGTGAATTCTTGTTTTAACTAAAGGCCGGAAAGACGCTCACTATGTGGGATTTATTATTAATCATAAATAATAATCAATGAAATAAATGAAACCAAACAAAATAAATAAAAGTAAAATGAAATAAAATGAAATAAAGTAAAATAAAATAAAATAAAATAATAAAAATAAAATAAAATACTGAAAATGAAAAGAAATAAAATAAAATTGAATAAAATTTTAAAAAGAATAAAAATTTAAATAATAGACTATTTTCTCTGTATTGTCATCTGTAGCTATCATCAGACTCAACTCCCTTTATATCACATCTCTTTCCGATAAAATTCTGAGATGGGCAGCATAATACTTTCTATACATGAAATTCGAGGCGAATTACAAAATCTAAATTATATTATTATGATATGGAAAACCAACTGTGAATCGCATAATAAAGAATGTACAGATCAAAAATTGTGAATTACAGGAAAATAACTCGCCGCTCGCCTTGCGGTTGTGATCTTGGGCAGTGGAGATTTTCGAAAAACTTGTAAAAATAACTGTTTACAAAAATATGTCCTTACAAGTAACTGTTGTGAGAGAATGACTGATTAATATAAGAGTAAAACTGTTGAAAGCTCGTCAGTCTGTCTTTTTTGTGTGAGGTTGTATCTGTATATATCTACTCTATCCTATAATGTGGCCATACTGTTTTTAAGTTTGTTTTTTTTTCATCCTCTTTCTTTGTGTACTGGTATACAGCAGTAAGATCTGTCCACTTAGCATCATTTCCAATGCAATTCTTAGCCGTATGAATTTATAGTGAATTTTCTACTCCCCATGAACCTATTTTTAAATTCTCAACACTCGTACCGTGGCTTATTGATGGAAAATGTTAAGTATCGCACATAGTTGCTTTAAATATTATCATAAATAATTCACCTACTTGCAATTTCAGCCTAAGACAAAGAAATCTAAGAGAAAGATCTAGATCTAAACTTACTGCTCTCCTCTCATGGACATAATTATGAATGAGATCTGAAGGATTGATAGTAATTATATGTCAAAATTTTGGCTTTATAAATCAAAACATCTTACCTACTTTTCAATATTGCTTCTGAGCTAAAGAGATTTGAAGCAATGATTTTTAATCGGAACCCTGCAATCCAATTAAATTCATCTGAACAATTCGTATGTAGCTACAACATGGTCAGTTCGATGCTTCTGCCTCTTTCTTTAAATCTTAAAGTCTTTGAAGTAAGTGTATTGCATAAGACACAATTTGAACGTATACATTTATTTTGATAAAATGCAACTTCGCGCGAGTCCTGAAATTTAGCCCATGTGAAGGAGGAGGAGGGGGGGGGGGGGGGGGGATACGAAAAGGAGGACATGCAATGATTGCAACAGCTCTTATTTTGTTGAAGTCCTGTATTTTATTATTGCTGTTATTATTATTATTATTTAAAAAGCGGGTTATATAGCTCCGGGCATTGTGTTGTAGAAAAAATGAGCTCATTTATAAAGAACACAGTCATTTTCTTTAAGACATATAGAAATACAGCTCGGACTTTAGACAGTACAGTTTAGATCATGTACTAAAAAAACACTTTTCTCTCGTTGTAATAATCAGTATCATTTCACTTTCATAATTTGCTGAAGTGAGCAGGTCGTGCAGGGCATAATAATGTAATAAACAGAGTTAAAAATCGTATAACGTGCATATTTTCACGAAACATCCGAACAAAAGAATGCAACTGTCAGTCATTGTTAAAAAAAAAAAAAAAATTCAATTTCCAGTTACTCAGCTAGGGAATGGTAGTAAGTTAAGATTATTAAACAAAATAATATAAATCCTTACAGAAGGTCTTTCCGATCGAATCTGGAAAATCAACAGGCCTATGTCTGAAAATCCCATTGCTTTAAAATGTGCAATTTTTCTGGTGTAAGGTTGCCATCTGGTGTAAGATGCATGTGACCCAAATAATGATAATAATAATAATAATAATAATAATTATAATTCTCATGATATACCGTTCACAAAATGTTCACTCTGTACAAGACATCTTGATATAAAAAAAATATATATATATATGAAATCCGTTCTCCTATGTTATGATAAAAAATCTTATTTGACAACAATAATTTTTTACTTAAACCTATCTAACTTTATTATCTCAACTTTAAAGGAAATCCATGGTAAAAAGAATGAAAATTAAGAAAGACTAAGATTCTGCTATAAGAATAAGTTGGGCGGTTTGCAATTTTCTGTAGATTTAAATATTTATGCTGTGTAAGCCCACAGAGTTGAAGCTCTGATAAATAGTTCTGGAGGCTTCCACAGCGACATCAGAGCCCAGGCTGACATCGGAGTGATCAGAGAAAAGAAACATTAGACCTGACCTCGTCCATGGGGTTGACAGTGACGTTTCTCACGCGGGCCCTGGGGTCAGAGGTCATGAAGCAAAGTTTAAAGTTCGCCACGGGCAATTTGAAATCGTGCATATTAATTAAAATGTTACATGACGCGTCGACTTACGTCTCGGGTTACAAGGTTCGAAGTTCCGTGGTAGCACTTTGAATTTGAATGTGTTACTTCCATCCTAAGATTACCATCTAGACTTTCGTGTTTCTCCCATCCATATTTCGTTCTTCGTCTGTCGACCGTCTTGTGAGAGAGTGTACCGTTACCACTTTTGGTTGATCGATTTGTATTTCTGTAATAAAAGGCTAAAAGAAAAATACTTTTGTAATTGAGACGTTTTTAATGCGTTTAACTTAAGCGTTTAACTTAAGATTGTTTTGTTTTGACCCCAGAAATCCCATACAATATGAAAAACTGTTTGTTTATAAACAACTAATTTTGTTTGTCTTCAGCTCATGTTTCTTCTGTTGATAAAGGAAAAATTAAACCAACATTCTGCAATGAGAAGACCATTAGACCTGTCTTTATTTATGTGAATGCCAATTTGGCTCAAAAGGAGTTGGGCGGATGTAGACTGTCTGCTTACAGGCCACAGACCATTTTGCGTCGGAAAAAGTTCTGTTAGAAACTGTCTGCATCTGTCCGTAGTTTGTAAACCCGTACAACTGGAAAAATCAGTTTTAATCAGTATGTTAGTCTGTGGTCAGCAGAGGTTCTTTCAGATCTAGGATAAGCACTGTATGCCACTACGCATGTGACAGGCCACACTTAACATGTTCAATTTATATCTGGTTGGCCTATAATATTTGGCCTTTTGTTTGAATCTAAGTAGCGCACATATTGTAAATTTATAGACCAAAGATAGGGACGAACGAGCGTTCGCTGGGTTACGGATTCTGAAATAGGTTTCTTTGCAAAAATTGCCCCAAGCTGGAAATTACGCAGTTCATAATCAAACGTGACCAAAGTGTAGAATAGATAGCCACCTTTTTTTTTTTTTTTAGACACGCAAGCGAGTTGTTGTGTTTTGTTTTGCATTTTATTTTCGAGTGATTTATGATTATCATTATTATTATTATTATTATCAAGTAATTATTATTATCATTATTATTTTTTGCATAATGTTGAGTTCAGGGTATTTTTTGAATTTTTAAATTTCATTTTTTTTCTCTATTTTTCTTCTTTTTTTCTTAACACCTGGCAAAGCCTGGGTTTTTAAATCAAATTTCATTAGTCTGTCTCACAGACTATATTTTATCTAAAAGAAGTCATGATTAATGGACTGAAATAGAAAAAAAAAAGAAAAAAGAAAAAAAAAATGAATAAAGCAACAACAACAAAAAAAAAGCAAGAAAAAAAGTATGGTAGGAATCTAATAGGGAAATTAACCGTGTATAGATATTAGGACGTTAACGGGATTTTTGTTTTATTTAATTCAGATATTTAATTAATACTCCGTGAAGAGCAATGAAAAAGAGCAAATCAATACAAGGGAATTCTTCACTCATCAGAAATTTAGTTCACAGATTCTACAGCAGTAACCCGGAACAACTATATTCTCAATTTTAAAACCGAATTAATTCTATCCTAGTACAACAAGAAAAAAAAAAGGGAGGGGTGGAGGACGGTGAAATTATAGTGAAATTACATTGATCTGTTTGTTAACAAAGAAAAAAATGGCTAATTCAAACGGATAAAAAAAAGAAACAAAGTTGACTGAGAAATTAGAGACTAATATGATGCAATATTATGGTATTTCAACGAAATCTGCCCTGGCCAAAGAGCACGTTATATGGGACATTACCATTTGTCAGTGGCTTTTCCCAGCTTCCACTGCCTTTTTTTTTTTTTTCAAAGCTGTGATCACATCGGATAATCTGATCCAGGGTGCAACTCTGTGTAACTGAACGGAGTACATTTTAATAAACCAGTAAGATAAACTTATTATTTCCAGTCATTTTTTTAAGAAAAAAAGAAGGAAACACGGCCCACTCCCCCCCCCCCCCCCCTCCCTTCCTCTCCAAATCACAACAATATTATAAGTATGATATTTCAAAAGCCACTGATAGTGTTGTTTATTTTTCAGAAATGGATACATTTAAATTTTCAATAGTTTGTTTTCATTATAGTTTTAAATGAAATCCGAGATTCAGAGTGCATTGGGTTTCTTTCTTGAGATTTCTCTCACTGTTCTTTACAATAGCTCAGCAGTGATAAAGTAAGCAAAGCATGATCGAGTCCTCGTGTGGTAGATTTAAAAAATACTTTGTGTGTTTAGTATGTGATGAGAGAAGCGTATTTCGTGCGTGGGTGCCATGAATGCCTGATGATGCGTTTTTTTAATGGTTCAGAAAATAAAACGTTGGTGATTCACAATGATATGGTCAGCTTCGTTATCTGACATTGAGATAATTAATTATATGTTTATCAATTCGTATTATGTACAAGGCAATCAAGCATAAATTTCATGGTATGAATTTAATTTCCTTTCCCATGCATGGCATTATCGTTTTCAGTGTCGTTTTTTTCAGTGAACGAATGAATAGATTGTATTAGTATTGTTGTCATGAGTGTCATTTACCATTATCATGATTAATTATCATTATGACTATGACATACTATTTTCTGCCGGGTCCTCTCAGCTTTATCGCTGTAATATAGATCATTACTAGAACTACTGAATTTTATGTCCTCTACGTAACCATGAATTTGTTTAATTTTATGAAATGACATCAAGTTGGACCGTATTATCTAATTAATTATTGGCTATTGTTTTTCGTTTTTCGTTTGTTTGTTTGTTTGTGTTTGGAATCATTGATGTCAGTAATAAATACAGTATGTGTATGTATGAGCGAGCGTTGCTCCGTCAGGATGTAATTTTATTGGAACTGTGTTTTAAGTGAATGAAAATAAACATTGAAATCGATCCCCGCTTGTCTTCGTGTTGTTTATTCTAAGCTCTTTTTCTTCCTTTTTTCTTTCTTTCTTTCTTTCTTCTTTCTTTCTTTCTTTCTTTCATTCTTCCTTTCTTCCTTCTTTTCATTCTTTCTTTCTTTCATCCTTTCTTTCTTTCTCTCTTTCTTCTTGTTTCTTTCCTTCTTTCTTTCCCCTTGTTTCTTTTTTCTTTCTTTCTTCTTTCTCTCTTTTTTTTTGTTTATTTGGTTGTTGCCGTTATCTCCATTGCACTGTGTGTTCATATCGTTGTCCTTGTTGTTACTATTATTTACATTTCTAACGGATTTTGACATAACGTCTTTTTTTTTAATCACATTTTGATTATTTCTTTATTCCTTCACTTATTCAAATACAGTGTTCCTCAACATTAAAAATAGACAAACCATGCGATATAGCATCACTCCATTGAAAAACCTCGTTTCGTTCAATATTTCGTAAAAACAAACAAACAAACAAACAAACAAACAAATTGGTTCGCTATCTTTCTCGGACTGCGCTTCGGATAACAAGCATTTTCGTACAATACTTATTTTGCCATAAAATTTTAATTGCTTATTGTTTCAACCCTACAAATGTGAAAAGAAAATGTTGGACAAACAGTGTTTCTTTAATAATGTTCTTCCGTGTTCAAGATATGTGATTATTATGGTTGCATGCAGCCTTCCAATCCTAAGAAAGAATGATTATCTCGACTTTAAATGTCTACCTTGTTTTTGGTGAGAAAAATTTTTCTGAGTAAAAATTTTGAGTTTGGAAATTTTGCTCCTTACAACAGTGTCCCCGCCTACTTCTCATTCAATTTTTAAATGCCAAGTAACGTGCAAATGTATTTGCTCTTATCCGAGAAGGATAGACGTCGGGTTTTCCTACCCACGAAGCCAGGGGATCTTTGAGTCACTGAAAAAAAAAAAAATAAATGCAGGTTCTAATACACACTGTATTCAAATCCGTCCCATCCCCCGATGGTGGGATCCGAGGCTCGAACAGGCCACCTCCACTATGTGGATTTTTCGATGGATAGCAGACACATAATCACATCATCACGGCCAACCATTATGCTTTCGTATTCGAGATAAGACTCCTAAGACCTAAACTGAGTAGCAAAAATAATTCGAGTATCTTGCTGCTGAATGCTATGTCAACGGGAAAGTAATTCATATTATTTAGCACAATATAATGTAATATAATATAATCTATCTATGTCTATACACTTGGCCCGACAATCCTCTCCTTGATACTTGTAGGGTTAAATTAGTGTGTGCAATTGCATTTTACCGCTCGCTCACTGCAGCAGCAACTCTGAACTATGAAAGCCATTTAAGTTACTTCTTATTGTTAAATACAGTAGTTGTAAGACAAGTATTGTGAAAAAAAAAGGGGGTAAAAATCCCTTTAACTCCTTTGATTTCAAACAAGTAAGGCAAAAAAATTGTGAAAAAAAAAATGTTCATTATAATTATGCTGAATTTTCCAGAATTTTCTGTTAGTCAAATTTCAACTGTGTTAAGAAGAGAAAAATCGCTTATTTCTCCTTTTTTACGATGCTTATAATCTCTTGTAGCCGGCAAAGTGAAGTAATCGGGCCGACGGTAGAAGATAAAAACAAGAAAACAAATAAACAATAAGCATCATCAAAGTCAGCAGTGATCAAATCACAACGGAATAGCAACGAACTCAAAGCCAGGGAAGAAATGGCTCTGATGCATCATGCATTGGTTTTTATCTTTTTCTCAACGACATTGTCTAACCATTGCTTTAGTTTTACATTCTGTCAAGTCATGGAACTGGCAGGAATTTATTTTTGGAAGAGTTGGTGAGGCGGTAAGGGATCGTGATATCCAGCCATTCATCCATCCATTCATTCATTCATCCATCCATCCATCCATCCATCCATCCATCCATCCATCCATCCATCCATCCAGCCAGCCAGCCAGCCATCCAGCCATCCGTCCATCTAGCCATCCATCTACCCATTCATTCATTCATCCATCCATCCATCCATCCATCCATCCATCCATCCATCCCTCCAGCCATCCGTCCATCTAGCCATCCATCTACCCATTCATTCATTCATCCATCCATCCATCCATTCATCCATCCATCCATCCATCCATCCAGTCATCCAACCATTCATCCAACCATCCATCCATCTGTCCGCCCGTTCGTTCGCCTGTGCGTCCGTCCGTTTATCTGTCTGTTTATCTGTCTCCCTGTGTCTGTCTATCTAACTATCCTCAACCTCTGTCTGATCCCTCTGTTCATAGCTTTGTCCACTCGTGCGTCCGTCTGTTAGTTCGTGCATCCATGGAGGAATGAGCCAGTGATTGTGGCAGCCAAGGGCAGGATCAAGTTTACAAATTTGACGCTTTTCAATGCCTCGGTCCAGCCGCTTTTAATTTATAAGTACATTTAGATATAATATTTTATTATTAGACATAATGTCTTTCCTTCCCGTCAGAAACTAGTAATGTTATCAATTTCTTCTTCTTCTTCGTCTTCTTCTTCTACTTCTTTTTCTTTTTTCTTCTTCTTCTTCTCCTCCTCCTGCTTCTTCTTCTTCTTTTTGTTTGTGTGTTTGTTTCTTCTCTGGTTTTTTTTTTCTCACTATTTGTGTGTAAATGGTTTTCTTTCTCCTTGTGTTTTCTCTCTTTCTCTCTTTTCCTCTCGTTTCTTCTCTGTTTTTGTTTCTCTCCAGTCAGTATCTTGAGGCTTTCAGTTCTTAATCATTTCTTTTTTCATTTTGCTTCTTTTCTGTGTGTGTGTGTTTTTTTTTTCTCTTTTCTCCCTTTTTTCCTCATTCTTTCTGTCTTCTTACTCCTCAAGCTGTCTGTGTTCTCCGTTATCTGTCTCCTCCCTTCTCTTCACGTTTCTTTTTTTTTTTTTCTTCTTTTTTCCTTAAATTTTCCCTATTTCTCATTCTCTCTCTTTCTTCTCTCTATCCTTTTTATTTCTCTGTCTCTCTCTTTCCATCTCTATTTTTTTGCCATTACTAATTAACACTATTATCCCTCTTTTGCGGTTTTTATTTGTTTGTTTGTTTGTTTTTACACATTTTTTTCAGACCGATTTTTGTCTTCTTTTTTTCTTTTTTCTTTCTTTCTTTTTCTTTTCTTTTCTTTTTTTTTTTTGTTTGTTTGTTCGACCTCTTATAATTCATCTTTCCTCCATGTATTCTTTTCCTTACTCTTACCGTCTTCTCTCTCACTTTCCCTTCCTTAATCGTCTTCCTTCCTCCTTTTTTTTCTCCCTCTCTCTCTCTCTCTCTTTCATCCTACTAACCTATCTCCTTCCGTCTTGGCTATCTTCCAAACATCCTCCCAACAAATTAGGCGCGAATTACAATTAAAACTAGCATGTCCCGTTAGCCACAACCTTAAGCCTGAACCATGCAAAGTTTAGAGGGGCGCACCGGAAATAAAAAAAGGAAGGAAGCCAGTTCTGTAAAGTATTTAATTTCACGCTATACGCCCAGTCATCCGCAGAATCGATTCAGCCCGTGGACGAAAGTGTCAGCTTGGTGAGGACGGACTAATTTCACAGTTGGAACCAATGGGTCCACCGGATATTGGTCTGAGGCACGCCCATCAATATCGTACATGTGTATTCGAGTTCGAAAGTAGGTAGTCTTGTGTTTAAATGTAAGTCTTAAAGTGTGATAATTCGTGGACGGAAATGTGAAATTGACAGGATTTGTCCGTCTGTCTGTGAGTATTCCTGCCCGTCTGAGCTCCTCTTTGCCCAAACTTGTGCATTATCTATATCTATATCTCATCTATCTATCTATCTATCTATCTATCTATCTATCTATCTATCTATCTATCTATCTATCTATCTATCTATCTA
>JBCEWB010129593.1:27778-46509 GCA_039654565.1 Peronia peronii | reverse complement strand
GATGCAGGACCCGCGAGTCGATCCCGGTCCGTTTTCTCCGTGAGCAGACGCCAAACCACAGAGCCACTGCGTCCCCCATTCCCCCATTTCGTGAAGCGGTTTTCCTTTTATATGAACGCGCTATTTTTAAAACCAGGTCTATTTATAGAGGAGTTTAAATGTTAGCTTTACGTATCCCCAACAAAACCGTCTAGATTTCGGGGCGAGTCTTTGATGCTAATCTTTATCGTCCAACATTCTAGCAAGACTAGGCCTACCTTTGAAGCCAATCTGCTTCGTGTAGATTTCCCGGTCGACTTTTCGTCCGTGACGTCATTTTTTCCTCTTGTCCTGGGCAAACCAAATTCCGGGCACGAAATTCAGATCACATGCGCGTCAGAAAGGTTTCCCCAAGTTTATTATACAAAACAGATTATAGATCTATTTCTTGCCACAATACAAGGGTAGATCGTCAATTGAATACATCTGTCGGTACAATGTCGTACACACGGGGCCCACCTAATGTAGACCACATTGAGTCTCAGAATGGGCGATTTCATCTCCGACACAGCAGTACATGTACATACAGAATACAGTGATGATATTGAATTTGTCACTTTGACGTCGGTTATGTTAAGCGATTTAAAGTGTGATAGATTTCCTTTTGTTTGTGTGTGTAAACTCAGCATTTTATTCTAACCTGTCCTCAATTGCTTTCTATCTCTTTTACGTTTATTTTTGTCCATTTTACTATCTGTATGTTCCTCTCATTGTTTTATCCCCGCAGAATTGTCAGTAAAATGGCCTATCTATTCATCCATTCATCCACTTTCCATCCATCTATCCTTCCATCTATCCATCCATCCATCCGTAGGTTCGTACGTTCAGCTGTCTGTCTGACTATCCCTTTATCTGTCGATCTATTCACAATAAAATATATCATTATCTCACAAAACCCTCATCTGCTAGTCCACTGTCCGTCAGTCAATTAGCCTGTCTGTTTGTCTGTTGTTCCCACAACAGACAAAGCCTGGTCTTCCCTCAACTGCATAACATAAATACGGTAATCGATCACAGGAAATCGTAACCGTCATGCTCAACTGTTCGAACTTCACGTTGGCCGGAACGAACCAAAGACAAGCCGTGTGTTTTGTTAACTTTTTGCCGCGGATCCTCTGAGCCTCTGACTTATCTTTCATACCGCTGATATTTTCATAACTGGAATTCATCACAGAAACACAGGGAGACCGGAGAGAGAGAAAGAGAGAGAGAGAGATACACAAAGAGAGAGAGAGACAGCGAGAGAGGAGACAGAGCCAGCGAGACAAAGAGAGAGAAAGCGAGACAGCGACAAAAATAGAGTGAAAGAAAGGGAAGACTGGGACGGGAAGACAGTGAGAGACATGAGAAACAGGTAAAGAGAGAGAGAGAGAGAGAGTGTGTGTGTGAATAAGGCAATAAAAATAAAAGGAAGAGAGAGAGAGAGACTGAGAGCGAACGGAACAGAAGAAAGACAAAGTGACTGAGAATGTGTGACGAAAGAGAAAGGAAAGAGAGACAGTGACAGAGGGGAGGAAAGGAAATAAAGAAACACAGAGAGAAGCAGAGAGAGAGAGAGAGAGAGAGAGAAAGAGAGGGTGACAGAAAATAGAAGATCATTTTTGGCAAAGTCTCTAAGTCTTGCAGCTTGGCATAGAACTAAAATATAGGAAGGAAAGACAAGCGTGCAATCTCTGTGGTTTTGGGGTAAATGTGGGGATAGATCTCAAAACACTGTCAAGAAAGTGTTACTATTTGAAAGGGAGAAAGACAGGGAGAGAGAAAGACAGACAGACAGAGAGAAAGTAGAGGAGAGGGAGACAGAGAAGGGAGGAGACGGAAAGAGAGAGAGAACAAGAGAGCGATAGAAGATTCTGGTTTTCTAAATCTTGAAACTTAATAACATTGAGCGAAACAACAAAGAGTATAATAAAGCATGTAACCCGTGCTATTTTTGGGGGCGAATATGCTGTGGGTTATCTAATCTTTAAAGAGAATGTTACTAATTGAATTCAACAGTATAGGTATTCTTGTGGATCTGCTTTTTCAACGCCTTTCAGCCTCCTTTGGGATGGTTATCTCGGATTTATTCTTGTGTTCTGAAAAACCATTGAAACTCCTGAAATGGGCCGTTTACTTTTCACATTTCTTTCAAATATGTGCTTATCTACTGGTTCTTGAGAAAGTCGTGTTGACAAAGTAAATGTAACATTTCAAACACAGGAATTAAATTTCCCGCATGAGCCCAAAAACTTCTTAATGTTTTAAGCGGATGCAGAAATAAGGATCGGTACTTTGTTACAAAAGACACACAGGCATAACCTTGTGGATTCAGACGGTCGTCCGCAGGTGACTGAAAGACGAAATAGAACGTTGCCTTATAGGAGACAAGAAGGGAGCATAGGTGTATGGCGGAAATTGAAAATAAGATCAACCCCTGAACTATTCTATCCGAGACTGAGCTAATAGAGGGCTGTGTTCTTTTTTTCTTCTAGTGAATAGACTTCAAAGGTCCGTTATTTTCCTCTAATATAGAATGGAAGTAAGGAGCTTTCTAGGCGTTTGAGACCAGTAAAATACAATCTTAACCATTACTCTTGCACTCCTACAAACTGAGAAGCTGAACAACATTTAACGATGAATTGGAACATTTTGTGAATGTGAACAAAGAATTAAATGTATCTTCCTGAAGAAGGAACAGATACATTTATCGAACATCTACACAGGTGTCTAGTTCCTGCCACTGGTGGACAATTGAAGAACTATTGACATTTGGAAACACAAAATGCAGTTTGTTAGTGCGGTGATACTGCAGTTTTGGATGAAGCATCACAAATACATTATCAATTTTAATCTTGTTCATGCCGCAAATTGATGACAAATTGATCTAAACTACATGTATATCACTTTATCAGTATTATGTCACCCTTTCACATTTTATTTAAAACCAAGACTCAAAATATGTGAAACAATAGCATTAATTAATTTATTCCCCCCCCCTCCCCCCAACTCCTCCTCTAAGATGTATCAACTGTTCAGTGACGTATCAGCAGGAACAAGATGACGACATTGTTGTTGCTGTCTGAGAAGAATCTGTGTTGTGTTTCATATTGGCTTGTCAAACTTGTTTGACTTTGTTGTATTTATGTGTGTATTTTTGAGGTTATATTTCAATTATTACTTTTTCAATATATGTATGGCCCCTTCCCCCTCATAATTTGCCCATATCTTTCAGTATAGAGCAATAGATGGTTCGTGGTATGTTCTGTTATACTGACAATGCCAAATATTCACCTGCTTTGACTCAATATGTGATACTTTCTTTCAGTCAAAAGGTTTCTTTTGTTTTTGCTTTTTTTTTTTTTCAACTATCTTTTAGATGGAAAACTATTAAAATGACATCTGAAATTGAGCCATATAGTACTGGTGTGGGTTTTCACCTCAGGACAGATATCTCTTGGCTGTCAGGAGATTAAAAAATAACACATTTATTAAATGCAAAATATATATTTAAAAAAAAGAAAGAAAGAAAGAAAACAAATCAGCCACTGATATTTAAAAAAAAAATCTTTTGTTATTTTAATTTGCAGACAAGACAAATCACACATATTCAAGCAATACATTAAATGAAGAAAATTTTTATAAACAAATCTGTCCGACATTATGAAAGAATCCTAGTAGTATGACAATAATTTGGCAAATGAAAAGATCATGAAAACAAATGTATTTTGCAGACAAGTGCAATCAAATTTGAGCATGTAATAATATCATTATCTTTTATGAAAGGAGTAAAATGCATGATGAAATGATTTCATTACCTTTAAATTAATTACAAGAACAAAATCTAAAACAGGTGGATTTTTGCACGAGCACACTGTAGCTTATGACACAAAATTATATAGTATAATATACATCATAATGTACAAAGGAAGCAAACATTTCTTCAGAATGCCTCACACTTCAGCATACATGGCATATGAAACATCATGCTGAAGACTGGCACTTAGATAAACTGAATTATGCTAGAATTAAGTGCATTAATCATTGTAGGCAAAGTAAAGTGACAGAAATCGGTAAGGTTATGGGGAACACAGTCATTTTAATCTATGTTTAATGGACCAGTTCAAAAATACTGTAATATTCAGATTTGTTTTTTACTACTGTTCAATCGAGTAGAAATAGATCAAGCCAAAACTGTTGTGGTCTTAAAGAAAAACTAAAACATATAAGTACTGATTTCTTCGATCGAACAACTGATTCTGAGATTCTTCAGTCAAGATCATTCAGAGACTAAAGAAAACACTTTCACTATTTTACAATGGTCTAGTCTCCATACAGACAAAGAAGGTTCTTACTTTGTTACAATTGGATAAATGTCCCATGATTCAAATGAAAGACACTGGTCTAGTTCAAACACCACACATCATAGTCTGCACTTTATTCATAATCAACTCTGAATCACACAATCTTTGACATCACATCCCCTCTTTGGAAAACAACAGAGAACGCAAACAAGTAAACAAAAGCAAAAAAAGACAAAAAATGTAAAAAAAACATGAAAACAAAAGACAGCATCAGAAACTAAATACCAAAATAATCAATCTGGAAGTTATTTTGAAATAAGAATTTTATGTGAATTCTAAATCTGAAAATTCTAAATCTGAAAATGTATTTTTAAAAAAGAATTCATGATAAAATTGCTAAAAGCAGCTAAAACAAACACATGAAACTACCCACCCAAAAATCTGGGCAGTGCTTGTCTATAGTGTAAACAAGACGTTCTTTGTCTATAATATCACACAGATGTGATCAAATTTGCTGTATAAAAGCAGTAAATCTTATTATGACACTGTACATTATGCTGACATAAATTATCATAGTTTTTGCTATATAAAACTAAAAAGAAAAAAAAATCATGACATGGAATGATTCTAAGATATTTGGCGTGGAATGAATTTTGTTTGTGAATTTCAGGGGGACAATAATAAAATTAATATTTGTACGCGCTTAACATGTAACTGAAAGCCCATATATGAAGCAATGTACAAACATATTTATAAATACATGTAGATTATACAATAAAATATAATTTTCTGTTCTCCTACATATCGTTGGCGCTGCAAGCATTCCACTTTAAGTCCGAAATTTGGGAATTTCGATTTTTTTCCCCCCCTTCAGGGTGAGCTACAAATACATATTGTGACACCATCTTGAGTCAAATTGACCGATAGAAATGCGGAAAAATATCCACAGATCCCACTAAAAACCTCTTGCTCATAATAATTTGACACCAGTTTTTAACTTTCTGGTGAAAAAAGTAGTCAGACTGACTTGAGTGGGTTGCTTGTGATACCAACAATATATTTCAATTGCTGTTTAATTCCTTAGTCTCTTTTGTGCATAATTAGTGCCCTACATTATAACATAAAATGCTGCATATTGACATCTATCTGACCAGACCATAAATCTGACAAAAATCAACTGAGAAAGAATATATAATTCAAATCTGATCAAAATAACCTTCAAAAGGATAAATAGTCGTGGAGAAATCAGTAAGAATATTTTTTTTATTGAGCTTTACTATTTCATACTGAGCAAGCAGTGACTTAAATATGCGCATGTGACTGCATTAACATTTTTTCATCTCGTATGAATAAAACCTATTCCATAAATCTCACCATCGTATTCGAAATTCCCTCGATAAAACCAAGTATATTCTAATAGTGTCTGTCATTTTCCCCTTTCCTGCATGTCAGCCTGTCAATTCAAAAACCTCTCACCACTAAATTATCAACTGCCCATAGCAGATTATATTCTGTAAATAATATGATTACATTCAAAGGCGTTCAGACACCTTGTTCTCTTCTAGTCTAAGACCAGTACAGGTAAATCAACAACAATTTTAACACTGATAGCTATGTAAAATAAATAAATCTTAATCACTTCACTGCTAATAATAGTATGAGGTACATCCAGAAGTCAGTCTCTCATGTGTGGAAGACATATGTGGTACCTCCATGGTCAGCCCACCTGTAATCATTCCTTTTACCCCTTTAATCTGTTCCGACCACTAACCAGCATTTCACATCTATACCCAGAATCTTTTGATAGACTGTGGAAGCTGATGATTGGCAGATGATCTAGCGGTGAGAGCCCAAATAAAGCATATCAATCTGTTTGTTCATAACACAATTAACAACACTGAATAACAGTTGATGCTTCTGACTGACTGAGGGAAAGCAAAGACGGATAACAGTCGGTTCATACACACTGGACAGGATTAAGTGCGGGTGGCGGTTAGCAGTGCATGGAGCAAGGGAAACTGACAGCATTGCTGATGCTTAGCAAAATTGACCTAGCTATTAAATAATGTTGTGGTATTACAAAAAGCAGCTCTAAAATAAAACATTATTATCACATTCTACCCACTATCACTCTTTGGCAGATTTGTGTGTGCTTGAAAACCACGTCAAAGCCTGTACCCATAAATTTATGCTAAAATAAGATATGGAAGACAAATTATAGCACTGCGCATTTGCTGATGTTTTTCTCAGCCTTTCACACATCTCAAGCAGTCTGTGTTGTTTCTCCAAACAAACTATGCTTTTGAGGGACAGGTTCATGCCTTAGAAATACTGGAAACTGGTTCAGTTTTAACCAACAACAGGCAGATTCAAATTTTCTTTAACATTTCATATCATCCCTGCTCTATGACAAAAGCAGAAGTCAGTCAGACTTATGCAAAGATGTGAACATGTCTCATGGCATTCCTGGACACCAGAACCACAGTATCACATAATGTGATTGAAACAGAAATGTGCCAAGAGAATTTTGTATTAATTCAACAGATTCATAATGGCATAACCTATCAAGTAACTTGTGCTATACAGATTTTTTCTTCATAGTATCTCAACTCATTTCTGGGTAGCTATGAAATTACGCGTATCTGCAGTCAACAAGCCATAAGAAAATTTGAATCAAGCTACTGGATTTTCTCACAGCCTACTGGCCATAGGCAGTGCCCACCTATCAGTATCCTCACAGTTAGTAAAAAATGAGTCCAAATTATTTTTGGACACACAGTTACAGAGTAATACAATTAAACATACAGATTTTGTCATGTCAGCTCAGGTCAAACCAGTTGGTGGGGTGAACTTTGGGCAGAAAAATGGGGGTGGAATGAGGTAAAAGTGCTGAAAATGACTTTTGCTGTTATCAGAGAGCAGTGAGAATATTCCTATCTTAAATTCTATATGATGGGATTCATCTTTAGGTGTACACTTTTCTCTTGTTGTTGTCTTTCATCAGGGATTCTGTCTCATCGCTGATGGTGTTGTAAGATTCTTCAAAATCAGTCACTGGTCTACCGTCATCTTCAGCATTGTTCACTGCAGGCCTAACGGCACTAGGAAATTCCTACAGGACAGAACAGAAAAATGTATATGTCTAACTGAGAATCAATTATGTGTTTCCACAATTTCAAGCACTTAAAAAGCATTCAACTCTCATCACCAGGCTTTTTTTTTTCTTTTTGCATTAAAAAAAACAGAGGTGTCAATTTGATTCATTATAATTTACTTGCACCAAAGCATGGCCTATATAAACTACCAATATCTGTTAATCTATACAGTAGATAATTTTTATGTCTTTTCCAGCAAATCAGTCTATGATTGACAATTTATCCATACAAGTCTCTCTCTCAATGAATTTAATTTTTTAAATTATTCAAAAAATAATGAATCACTTATTTATCAAATATTGAAGGCAAAGAGTCAACAATGAACTCAATAACTATGATTTCTACCTCAGGATAATATTAACTTGAAGTTTTAATTCTTTTGACTAGATTAAATTCAAAAGAGGAAATCTCTGAAAAAGGTGACATCAATCTGTGTTGCTCTTCCGTCTTCCACAAATGGTGTGAAAAGCTTTAGAAGAGGCAGGACTGACATGCAATGCCTGTGACCCATAGATGCTACAGAAACTGCCATTCATGCATTGGTCTCTACAGCCACAGGTGACACTGTCTCAGCTGAGTGGATATCCAGGACGGACACATCTGCCATGGTCAGCACTGACCGACAGAGGCCTATTATTATGGTGTGTGTTCAGGGAACAATTCATACTTCATTGTCTCTAAGAGAAATAGCATCCTACCTCCATTTCATGATCTCTGGAACACCAGGGCATACAGGGCACATCCATCAGCTGATTGTACAGTGCTGTGCCAATTAGCAGGAAAGCAAAACCATCCACTGGAAAAAAAAAAAACATTCCACAGATTGATACAGCACCTAATTTATTTGATAATTTGCTATTGCTATTTTTGATGTAAATGTCCGTCAGTTGCCAACAAAACTTTGCCATGAGCCTGAATAAATTGAACTGAAACTATCTGCTCACAATTTTTAAAAAAAAGTGATACACGTATAAATACCGTGAAATATAAATAATAACAAGGAAAATATCTCAAAGCTGAGAAAAAAACAAAACAAAAAAACAAAACAAAAAAAAACCCCACAAAGTTTGGTTCATAAAGTTTAAAAAGTTAGCTGACAGAATAATGCCACTGTACTGAGTAATATCTCAAAACACACACATACACTCCCGAAAAGATACACATACACAAAGATACATCCATGCACATGCGTTCAGTCTCCTCACAGCATTTACATCTATTGCCAGAATCAGATACAGAAACATTAATGCAACTGAAAGGTTTCTACTGCACAACCAGATGAAATGAATTGCAGATAAAATGTTCACTTCTGTCTGCCACATGGCGCAGGCAAGTTGTAGAAGTAATTTTCTGACCAAAGGAAAGTACACTTACTAAGTACACTTACTTCTTGTTTTGCTGACATCGTTAGCTTCATATGCTCAGTATAATCCAATTTTCTGGAGAAGTCCCCTCTGTCATCAGATTCATTTCACTTAGCGGACTGACATACAAATAGTCTTCAAAAATAAATTTCTGTAATGTCGTTTGGTCCTTATGTTTCGACTAAAGTCTAGTCAGTTTTGCAGATCTTTTAAATAGATTTGAACTTTACCTTGCAATAAGCCGTACTCTTTGTCAAATGGTTCGCCAAAGCCCTGTTGAACAAAAACAAAACAAGCTTAGAGATATGTCTCAGAAATTGACATAAGAGCCACTGTTATTCTTTCAGTAACAGAGTTACTCTCTCAAGTGCTAAATTTGTAAAATGTGTCAAATCTCTTTCATCTTTTGTATCTTGTGTCAACTTTGCAGACCAGATGGATACCACAACTATTTCTGCCCCCCACATGTCTGTCATATGGGTATTGAAAGTTCAGTGAAACTGCAAGCAACAAAGTCTGTATGGGATGAAACCATGGCTACAAACACAATTCATTAGAACCACACACATCTGTATGTGATGTGATGTGCAGCAATAAATATGGGAAACAACATCAAGAGATCTTTTGTTTCCTCCGGTACTGAAAGTGCACACACAAAAAGTTATGATGAAAGAATGCGATGTCTCTTATGTCTTTCATGTCAAATTATATTGTCTCATGTTAGAACACAGAACAAGGAAAGATGTTTTTAAAAAACATGAAATAAGACAAAATATATATTTGTTACAAATGGCAAAAAGGCACAAACTGAATCATGTGTTGTGTATCTGTCTATATGTCAATGAGCATCCCTATCTGTGTATGTGTGTGTGTTAGAGAAAGAAAGAGAGAGAGAGAATGAGATGGAAATTTCAAGATTGTTTTGCCTGTTTTATTTCTTTCAGAGAAATCAAATATAAGAGAATTTCACGCATACAGTTTTATCAGTACAGTAAGTGGTTTCATATGACAATTTTATATGGTAACTGAACAAATGTGATTTGAACTATACTCCACTATTTGTAGATAACTGTGTCAATGTAATTACCTTATCAGCCACATAATAAACAAAGAGAGATGCGGCCCACACAATGATGGTTCGACAGGCATCTATCAAAGTTCTGTGGACAGCTGAAAGGCAAGAAATGAGATCAAATTATTATTTCTTATTTGCCAACAAAAAAATTATTTGCACCACCTTTTAATCATTCTTAACTGTCAACGTGCTATCATATCACATTATACCATTTTCCTACATGATAAGTAAGACCCTTAGTGTAATAAAACAAATTTACCACAAAACGTCAGATATTTTTATTCATCTCTTTCAGTAAAAGTTCTATCTTTATACTATTGATGATGGGCATTTAGCTGATGAGCCAACTATTAGAGTCAACCTGTACAAACCTGCCTTTAGGTTTCCCTGATGCTGAAGACTCTATAGTTTATCTTATTCTCTTACAATCATCAATTTTCTGTATATCTTGTAAGAGCTGCTGTAATTATAATTTATGAGTAGTTGGTCTTCTCCAGCTATGTATTTTATGCTGTCGTGTACCATTTGATGCAGAAATACTACTTCCAGATTAGAAAGAGGAAATGATATGAAGAACAAAAATAGATTACAAAACTCCTATGTTTATTAAGCATGGCATAAAAGACAACATTAACCAGTGAATCAGATTGTGAAGATCTATTTCGAGGCCATCCATACAAAGTGGTAATGATGAATAGTACAGTGGTCTCCGCCTAAGAGCCTGGTCTGCCTAAGAACCCGTCTCTACTGCGAAACGGACTTTTTTCCCTATAATTTACCCTTCTAGGAACCCGCTCCCAAATAAAAAATCCGCCTAAGAGCCTGATGTCGGGCCAAGACACGTGAGTACTTATGATGTAATTTCACATCAGATTGTCCGCTCAAGAGAAATGCACAGTGCTAAATATGTAGTAAAATGGGGACAGGGGTGGAGAGAACACATCGACAAAGGAGTGGAAGTGATGGTTGATGTATGACACCATAATCAGGCCACATTGCGGACTAACCCCTGAGCATTTCTTTGTTTGACAAAACGTGGGACAGCATTAGCTATTGGATCAGTGGATAATGAGAAGTAAGTTTAGCCTCCTGACTGGTCAGCTGTTTTGTTGGTGTGGTCGGTCTGTAAACACTTTAGTCACTCCTGTGATTATCCATACGGTTTTTCATCAATGATACCGTTATGTGAAAACTCACTCGACATTTAAACACTGGACTGTGATGATGCAAATATATACTAAGAAAGATCACGAACTGTTAGATCTGATTATAACACTCACACAGTGAAGAAGGCTGTATTTATTCGCATGGATAAATCTTTAACAGTAACGATCAACTAATCAAAGTAGTGAAGACAATCTACGGCCAGATCGGCTGCGTAACTTTTCAATCCAATTAAGAACCCGTCCGCCTAAGAGCCAGCTTTTTTTTGTCTCCCGACGACCGTGTTTTTAGGCGGAGACCACTGAATATCAATATCCAGAAGTTCAAGGTGTTTATTTTTATTTATTGGAATATCAAAGATATAAAGAAGAAGAAAACAAAAAAGAAGGTACAAAAAGCCATTGGTTGCAAATTAAACACATCATGAAAGATTACATTTTGAGATCAACAATCAACAAATTGTACCAGACATTTTGCTGGCAGGGTGTAACACTCTGATGTATGTCTATTTTGTAGAATTACTTATTGGAATCTTGTAATCAGTCATCGATCTGCTCTACAGCAGTCTATACCTACATCAAAGCTGGTTTATTTGGACTACAACTGAAAAACACATGTACACAACGTGCAGCTAAAGTTCTCCAAAATGGAATGATAGCATCACAACCTGTAGGTCTTACCTGTCAAAGATCGAGTCACTGCCAGGCCAAAAAAGTTGTAGAAAGCTATAGAGGTCAGGTAGAGCAAGCACATGATGAGCAGCTTGGGGTCATTGCCCATCTGCACCAGGGCATCCAAGCTGTTCTCGTAACTGCCGTGGGTGTCACTACCAGGCACAAAGTACATGGCTGGCAGGACAATCTGGTAATGAGGAAAAAAAAACCACCTCTTGCTGTCTGACGACTCACGAAACTAAACTAATCTTCACAGGACAGGTCAGATATGTTGAAAAAATAACTGGATGAACAACTTCTGTTTTGACATTGATCAAGATCCAAGATCAGATGACAATTTATTTTGCCTTTAGTTTTATTTTATTTCATTATTTTTTTTCAATGGTTTTGTTAATGACATATTCATCAATATTCCCGTTAATTTTTCACGATTTCATAGAATGTTCAATTTGTCCACTCTCTCCTCAACAGCTTTACCTAGGAAACATTACATTGTAATGCTGACCTTAAATCCCCCCATATCACTATATCTCTACCCAGCAAACCTATCAGATATCACAAGGTCAAAAAAAAAAAAAAAAAAAGTTTCAAAATTTTGATTATCTTGCATCTCTAGATCTATGAGTGAAATTTAGCTCAGTGATATTACTACTATACTTACAAATGTCATGATGAGAAAGCCATAGGTGCCTTCCATACCAACCACCTGCAAACAGTAAATAGAACATGACAACAATAGTTATCGGGGGGGGGGGGGAGGAGGGGGGAGGAGTCAGCACAGTTTATTTTACTTTCTCAAAGTAAATCTACAGCAACGGAAAATTTATTGTGAAATGAATGATGAGATTAAATTAAAATCACATCCTGAAATAAACTAAACATTGCCCCATGCTAAAGATGATCAAAATTCCTTCGATTATTCTTTGAAATATAACAAGAGGACAAGACCAAAGAAAAAAAAAAAAAAGGAAGAAAAAAAAACAACAAAGAAAGAAGTTTTAAAAAAGTAAAAGGCATGACTTAAAAATTATTAAGTCATTAACTTTTTTGTTTTTGTTTTTAAATTTAGCAGTTGGTTCACTAAAACTTTGATTATAGATGGGCCTTTTTGAAAATATACCTAGCATGTTGGCAAGTCACAGATTATATACAACAAAGAGAGAGAAATCTCTCCCAGACTGAGGGTGCAGACCATAAAATGTCAAAATGCCAAAGGTCAAACTCAATATGGGTAAAATTAACATACTTATGCAACAAATTATTTCTGATGCAAACCTGTGCTTAAATTGAAAAAAAAAAAAAAGATTTGTTTTGTTCGCTTTCACAAAGCCACACTTACCTGAAGAGGTGGAAAATTTCTGTTTTTGAGAAAAGTCTCCTCCAGAACCATCTGACTGGCACTGACTAACTGTCCTGCTAATATAAGGACAATTCCTGGAAAATAAAAAGAGTTAGAATAACATGAAAACTAGTGGATAGAAAGTCAGTTATTTTAAATAATTAAACTGCATATTTTACCAACAAATGGTCATACAGTTCTATATATGTCCCAACAGACTTAAGTATAATGTCCACATTCTCAAACCAAAAAAAAAAACAAAAAAAAACCCTTGTTGTCACAAGTTGAAGATAAATTCTTTGTTTCAACCAATATTTATGAGTTTTTTTTTTCAGTTTCTACTTTTTGTATTTATTTATTTACTTTTACTACATTATCTTTTATTGGGTGTGAGTCACAAGTTGAAATTCATATTCTTTGGAAATACAGAAAATTGAAATACAAACTCCTTTCAAAATTGCCAGAAATTTTTATCACTTACCCAGTATAGCCTTTGATCCACCGTTACCGTTGCTGCTCTTGAAGACACTGGAACATCCAACCAGCACAAGACCAATCATAGTGACAAACATGCCCAGCCAGTGAATGTACTTCAGTTTGCGCTTTAGGAAAAGTCTCTGCCAAGACAAGCATAAACCCATGAAGTCTACAATAAAATCAATCCTAAAAACAATGAATTTACTGTTTTGCAAGTCTACTTCCATTTGAGTTAAATCTTTATTTTTTTTTTTCTTATAACAGCGGTAGATTTGCTCCAGCCAAGTGAAAGGCTGGATATCCCAGCGTCTATTTCTAGCAGGAGATACAAACACTCCAAAATGTTCATAAGTTTGCCTCATTTTTCAGTTTAACCCTGTTACAGTGGGTAGGAAATGTATGACTAAAAATCTTTGCTGTGAGTCTCTTGAACCCAGATAGTAGTGGTAAGTAGTGTTAATGATTAAATGATGCAAGACAATGACTGATGTATTTCCAGGTTTTTCCCGAAATTTTGTGTTTATTATTGTTGTGGGATTTCATAAAAATAGTGTTCTATTTTTAGAAGGGGGTACAAACACTCCGCCAGGGATTTTCAGGTTTGTGCTTAGTCAAATATGAACTATTTACTCTCATCTTTTTTCTCTTGTGGTATGAATACAGTTATCTCTCAGCTGGTTATCAAATCTGGGTCTCCTGTTTTATCCTTCCTTTGTTCTCCTCTTCTTGTGCTTTTCTTCTCATGTGCTTGATTGAGATTATTTAATGCTTCCTCTTTGGCAGCCTCCTTAAAATGTTATTGAGCTGCTAGACTGTGCATTTAAATCAGTTCATTGTCTTCTACTACAGTGGGCTAATTTCTATAGAGTAAAGTCTATTTCGTTGTTATAAATCAGTCTTATTAATAAAGATAGGAAAATAATATAATAAGATGGTGTGAATGCATATAATATACTTACAGACAAGATACCAGCAAATATGATGATGGCTCCTCTCAACATCTGCCATACAGATGCATCAACATAAATCAGGCCAATACCTAGGAAAACATAGCACAAAGAGCATATTATGGTACATCAGATATTACATTTAATCAGAAAGATCTTTTCACTTAATGTTGGCTAAAGATCAACATCCTGAATTTGCAGATAAAAATGCTGCAGTGACAAGATTATCACTATTGTCATCACCAGGGAAAAAAACAAAAAAACAAAATCAAAACAAAAAAACAATTATACAAATAAACAAAAATGTAACTGTTACTTTTTTTTGTAGATCTATATATTGTTAAGTCCTGTTTGCCAAGTCCTTTCCACAATCCTGTTGTGAAACTTGAAAACATAATGAATGACTGTATTACTCAGTAGGACATAGTCAAATTAAACAAAACAGCAGAATAGTCCCCCTTGTGATCAGATCTGGCCATCTTCCTGATGCTAAATTTCTTTCTTTATGCTGATGTTGAATGCTAATCAGTGTATACAATTTGCAAAGACTAAACAGATCTGATGTACATTGTTTCCTCATCTCCAGTGGTCTCTTCCTCAACCCTCACTTCAAACAAAGTATTTGACAATTATGAAAAATTATTAAAAACTTGTAGGCTATTTTGTCATCATTTCTAAATTATGCAATTTAAACCAAATTCCCCAAGTTTTCTGACATGATAGCTTGGTGGTTGAAACATTAACAAAATGACAAAATATATGTCCTTTCATTTTAATCATTCGTTGCTCCATCAGCAAAACATTGTAAAGAAAAAAAAAAAGCTCCTTTTGACAGTTTGTCACTAATACCAGTGACTGAAAAATTAGTTTAACTGTTAAATACATAAGTCACGAGCTCAATTCTTTGTTGTTCTATCTCCACTTTTGGGCTGTTTGGAGATATATAAGTCATATGAAAGTGGGATAGTACATCTACCACATAATGTAATTATTTCACTGATCACCTGCCCAAACAGGTGCAAAAACAGTTGCTAAACATAAAGCATCGATTTTCTCAAAATGTGAAAAATGGAGATAGAGCAACAGGGAACTGAGCTCATGAAGTGTTCTTGAGATTATTCCCTCATTCCAACCTGTTCTCCCTACTAGACCACTGGAAATGTTTTGTTATAATCTTAGGTACTGCCTAAAAACTTCCTATACGATTAGAACAATCTGATCAGTGTAACATGATATTATTAGAGCTCTAAGACAAAGGTCACATCAGATATATATTTAAAAATGCAATTATTGCCTCATAGCATTATTATGCATGACAGCTATCTGATAATGCCACTAAAAATGAGATGTGAAAACATAATTATACATTACTTTAAAAAAAGTATAATGGCATAACCAGTTAAATGACAGTTTTCTTTCACTTCCTCAGTGCCGAAAATGACTTTCATCATCCATCAGTGACGATATAGCATCATACATTGAACAGTAATTACCTGTAAAATATCATGTCTCTTCTTCTGAATGAAAGAAACTGTTACAAATGGTACTAACTTTCCAGACCAACATATCGTCAGTGTCACAAGCAACCCACTCATGTCAGTCTGAGTACTTTTTTCACCAGAAAGTAAAAACTGATGTCAAATTATTTATAAAAACGACGTTTTATGTGGGATCTTTGCAGATTTTACCTGCATTTTCATTGGTCAGTTTGATCAAGATAACTTCACAGTATGTCTTTATAACTCACCTTTGAAGGGAAACAAAAACTAAACATTGTCCAAATTTTGGACTTACATGGAATGCTTGTGACAACGACGATATGGAATATGAAAGAGATCATTAATAATGATAACTGAAACAGATGTTTATCTTGATATCAACTAATTGCTGAGGAAATACAGCTGTAAACGAGAAAAGAGAAAGTGCTTAGAGTTTGTACTTGTATGGGAATAGGCTCTAACTAAATGCTATTATTATTATTATAAAATAATGCGCACAAGGTTCACAAGGAGTTGACAGACTTGTCACAAGGTCTGCAGCTACTAACATAATTTGCATATATACCTATATTCATGCCTCATTCTTAGCAATTTTGGTTCCCATCTTATAATCTCGTTACACATCCAGGATTGAATGTTAGTAACCCATTACTGATACAATGGAGATGATTTTTTACCAGCCCTATTATTTTCCTTTGCTAGGCACAAGGGATCTGGAATGTACATTACAAAAAGTTCAGAAAAATTCATGGTGTAAGGAAAATGTTTTCTTTTATTGTAACAATTTATCCAGTGTTTTAATGATCAAATTTTTAATAGATCAGTTAAAAGGTAATTTTTTTTTTTTTTTTTTACACTGATTGTTCAACACCCCTTGTGCCTGGCAATGGAATTAAAGGACTAGTCAAAAACAATTCCCGTGGACATAATCTGAAAATTGACTTTATTATGTAATTACAATCAGATCTGAGAACTTACCAGCTAAGGAAGTACCTAACAAATCACAGACAGTAGGGACAAGGAGAATCCATTGCCAAACCCTATAAAATATGGGGAAAAACAACATCATCAAAACAAATATGTTTGGTTATTCCCTATTAGACATCTCTATTTAACGGAGAACTTAATTTTTTATACTAAGTCCATATACAGTCAAATCTGAACAAGGTATATAAAATGATAAGAATTATAATAATAATAATAATAGTAATATAGAAATTTGCTTCTTCTAGCCAAAAAATAAAACCTGGCCTCATCTTTTATGACCATTTACAGAAATGAAAAAAAAAGGCTGATTTCTATATATTTCTTTCTAAAGTGTATATGTCAATAGAAAAGAGTAGTTCTAACTCTACAAATCATCCTACTGAGAATATTTTCAACAAGTTACAAAAGAGAATGACATTCCCGTAGTTTATTTTCATTAAGAAGTTAAACTTTTACATGACAAGGAGATTGCGTATTGATCTGTATTAAACAAAAAACCAGCCTATATGGAGGACATTCTCAGAAAAGAAGTAGGCCTAGTTTTGGAAATGATAATTAGAGTGATTAACTAAGACTACAGTTTTGATCATACTGCTTAGAATAACTGCTTTGATAATTCATGACGTAAACTCTGACCTGAAATGAGTTGCAAAAAAGTCGCTACACAAACAATTTCAGTAGCTCGCACATCCTTACTGATTAAATGAAATCTCTAAATCACCTTCATAAAATAACAGTGCTAAAAACAAAGTATTCTTGTATTATAAATAGATATCTATATAAGTGAAAAACAAGGTCCCCTCCCTCCTCCAAACGATATGTGTTTAATGCTTGACTTTCTTTCACAACTTGACATGACACAATCTGCCCAAAAGGCTGCCTTATTTGCAACAACAAAACAAAAGAAGATAGCACATAGTCTTGGCACAATTGTTTCCCCTTCAGTCAACCTACCTTGGGTTTTTAGGTGGGTCAGGTGGTGCATGTCCAACTTGTACTGACCATGCTATCTGTCAAAGGTGATACAACAGAATGCATATAAAAAACAAAAGTGTTGCAAATTCATTGACAACTCAGCTAGAATATCAAACTAATGTCAAAATTAACAAGTATTCTGATTACTTGCCTTTCTTGCTAAAGCTGTTCTTATTTTAAATTTGACTTCTTCAATAGGGAATAGGTTGGCAACATCAGACACATGTTGTCAACAAGGAATAACTATTCTCCAAAGTCAACAAGGAATAACTATTCTCCAAAGTCAATGTAGTCTCAGTATAAGTGTGCTCATTCAAAGACTTGTCTACCTACTATTATATTTGTTCTATGTCATGAAAAGACCAGTTTATCTAAAAGGCAGCTCATTAAAAAAAAAAAAAAAAAGGAGTCAGACATAGAGGTTCTTTAACCTACTTTGTTGTTGCTGTCATTTGGAAAACAAAGAAGGGTTTTTTATCAGTAAAGTGACACAAACGCAAAATTTCTGGCTCTTACCACTTTTTCTCTCTCTTTCTTCTCTCTACGACGCATTACAAACAAGCCAATGAGACAGGTACTTTCTCCTGATGTTGGAAGGAGATAACAATGAAAACAGTTTATCATTCAAAATATCACAAATACATTGAGATGTTGCTTTGCTATTTTTAATGAATCAGGGCAATAGTTGGATTCTTTTTGGGTGTTGTTTTTGTGGGGGGGGGGGGGGGGGGGTTTTGCCTTCCCCCCCCTTTT
>JBCEWB010129593.1:14899-27768 GCA_039654565.1 Peronia peronii | reverse complement strand
CCCCCCCCCCCCCCCCCCCCTCCTCCCCATATATCACCATTTTTCTCTCAAATGAACTGCTTCTTACAAAATAGGTCACAAAATGAACTGACTGACAACAAATGTATATCTTTTCAAAAACTTTAAAAACCAGCACAGAACCACAGATGCAGGCTATTATACATGTCTGCATGGTACCACAGATAATAACATGAGATACAGGAAATATTCTTTACCAACCTATAAACATCAGCCAGGTCTGGAACCATGGATGGTTGAAATGGTGAGGCTTGGCTGAGGTTCCATTGTCATCCTTGTAATGATAGCCCTCAGTTCTGTAATTTTATGTCACAAGAAGAAAAAGCAGAGTTCCATTAGTAGAAGGAGCAAAATGTTATATTTGCATCAAACTTCAAGCTAGTTCTTATCACTATGCTCCGTAATTCTTGTGCAGTCTATGACATGCAACACAGATGAATTTCCTCTATTATACTCTATATAGATGAATATTACGAAATTATTGAAATCTCTCATTGTTACTGTTTATCGATGAACCATGCTAGATCTGAAGTCTTTGAGAGGATGCAGAAATTTGAATATGTATATGTAGGGTGCACGAACACTCACACACACTGCAGTTGAGCCTTTTTCGTCAGGGTGTTGATACTACCAGTTACCAACATTCCAAGCATCAAGAGAACTTGCTTGCATGTCAACGCCATTTTGTTTGAATTCGATCATGTGGTTTTTAATCACGTGATTTTGAGAAGTTTCTTCAAAGGGAAGTCATTCGTGAATTACGCAAACCCACAAAGTAGCCCACCTTTGTTTTCTTTTTTTTTTAGATACAGAAGTAGCACAATGGAAGGTATACTACTGTTCCTTAGATTTATCCACTTGAAGTTTTGAGTTAAATAAAAAGTGTTGGGAACTGGTGCATGATGACGGTAAAAAAAAAAAGATTAATTAATGTAACAACAGCTTGTTTATTACAATGTAGATTCTTATGTGTTATGATGGATTAAAAAACAGAATAATGAATGGACGATATTGCTGTGTACTACTTTGTTAGCAGTGAACAGACCAACAGACTCAGGGAGTTTGTTGAGACAGAGATACAAGGGAGTAAGCGCAAGCTACAGCGAAGAGGAGGGGAGGGAGAAGAGAAGGAGAGAGAAATTAATAAGTAAAGGAAAATTTGTGACTGCATCAGTGTGAAAAGATTTGTCCCTCACTATGGTTCCTACTATTGATTTTTTGAAACAGTCTCAGTCAAGATTTAATCTTATTCTTAAGTAACGTTTATGATGGGATCAGCTATCTTCAGCATTATTTTATTCTTTCTATAAATTCTTTTAAATCTTGATAATTTTTTTCTTATTAATCTGATATACATTTTCTTATTTTTATTTCAATTGCTGCCTAAAATAAATTGATGATAAAATATGGGTGTAGTGTATGACATTTGAATACATGTATTCCATAATATTTGCAGGAATATTGTATTTGTATAAATGATCTACATTAGGTGCATTGATGAGAATGGGTTGTGGCAGCAACAGCCCTTTAATTTTAATCGCTTTATTGTAGTCAATTTCCCCACACATCTATGCCCCTTGTACTCTTGTATTTCCTATTATATATTACATTGTATTCTAATGTGTATGAAAACTGAAAAGTTGAAATTAAGTGACGAATAGATATATGCAGAAGAACAAGCAGCTTCTGTACATGTTCATTATTTTTTCAGGCTGAGTTTGCAATCGTATTTTTTGACACATTCTTCAATGAGGATGTATTTTTAGTCAAATGTAAGTCAAAATGTTCACTGAAAATGGTTCAAGATGATGTGAATAATTGCTATGAAATGCCTGGTACTTTTCTGATGACCGCAGTGATCTAATCCTGTGAAAACTAAAATCTTCTGCAGTACATGTATTCTAAAACCACCTACAACATTTTTGCTACATAAACATTAACAGGCGAATGACTGGTTTCAATGGTATAGTATAGAGGAACAGAAACTTTTCTTTGTGATTTATTTCATCACAACTTAATCATACTGAATAAAGAAAACATGAACAGACATTATTTCTGCCGTGCGAACTAATAGGCATATAATGTTGAGCAAGGCTAGCTGTCCATAATCTACAAATAAAGATGTGTGTTCGAGTATTTTTCATGTTCATAAAGTGCTTGACAATTAATTGCTAAGATATTCTGAAAGATTTCTGGTGAATAAGTGATACTGGGAAGGATAACAGACATGAGAAAGGTGGACTAAAGCTGTAATCAGATCCGCAGTTCTCAGTGGATTAACAACATATGATTCATGTATATTGATAAGCACAAAAATGACAGATCAGAATATACATTAAAACAACACAGATAACAAGCCACTAACATACAACAAGAATACATTGACAGTATTTTCAAAAGATGATGCAATTTAATTTCATATTGTCATTTCAATATTCAGCACTGGGATGTTTGTATTTCAACATTCATTTTGTATTGATATATAACATGTGTACACTTTACATATGCATTACACAGTAAACACATATAAGCACCTCATCCACAGTTGGTTCCTTTTCCACAATTACTTTATATCTATACTGCGAATGAAATGTATAAAAGGATGATGGGGTCACTTTTGATCCTGTGTTCAATTTAGATCTACAGCTTATCGCATGAAATATTAAACAGTTATGGCATATCAATGCAAGGTAAAGTATTATCTCAAAAACGATAATCATGCTGTATTGCATAGTTCCAGCAAATACTGTAAATATGATGGCAGTATTAATTTGACAGCACTCTGACTAAATGTGTGCAACTGCTGGGTACTGTGTCATCCCAAACTCAGCAAACAACTCCATTAAAAAGTATCATGATTACAGAGCAAGCCAATTCCATAAGTACACGGAACCTGAGCTATGTCCTTGAAAAAAAAAAAGACTAATCAGGGAGAAAAATATTTTGTGGACAAGAGCAAAGCACGGAAAGAAAAATAAAAAAAAGAACCTGAGTTAAAAAGAAACATAGATTAAAACTGCACTGCTCATATCACAGAGCCTAATTCTATGTTGAGATACATTGATCTTGTATCCCTTGTCAACATCTATAAAAGATTTTTTGTCGATTCTTCATATCTTGGTTTTTGAAATACAAAAAAGAGTTATTTCTTGATAGGTGTATGTTGATTCACCAATGATCTGTGTCAAATGTGGCATGGGCACTACAACTGCCATAGTTAAGATCTGACCTGGGATGTTAATATACAAAAAAGCAATCAATTATCACAGTTGAATGGAGAGGTAATCCTTGGGAACATTTCTGCTGCTGCTATTCCCAAGACACCCGGATTGTATCCCCTGATTCTATAGAGAAAAATCCCAACTGTCGCATATCATTATCCAGCTCAATTTCTGGCCCATCTGCTTTCTGGAAAAGAAAACAAGGGGAAAATGGAGACAGTTAAAACTAAAAAAATTAAATTAAAAAAAAAATTAAACTCCTAGAATCTTCAAGGAGTCAAACATTCCCATAATTTAAATATTTTCTAAATTTTGCATACACCACTGATTTGAAACAGACAATAATTTCGATAAGTTCTGCTGTCCATATTACTACAATGTGTTATATCTGTATTTAATGCATATACATAAAGAGAAATAAATGCTTCTTGTCAAACAAATATTCTAGTGAGATAATTCCATTTGGCAGCTTATGCTCTGCATGCAGAAATGCTTCACAGAGTAAATATTGTAAACAACACAAATGAAATTAAAGTCAGTTGTGTATTTTAAAGCAAAGCTTCACCATCTTACTTTGTGGCTGGTATAGGTCAGTTTTGGTTCAGACTGTTGCTTGAAAAGCCGCTGTATCAATGTCTTCAATTTCTGGATGGACATTGTACCTGTCACAGAAAGAATGAGTAACAATTCTGTCACCACTAAACAACTGTCTTGTTAACATTCTGGAGATTACCCATAATAGAAACAATAATCGCAAACTGCCAAAAGAGTACAATAATAATAATATCTAAAACACTAGTTATATGATAAGCAGTGAAAAATCAAATGTGTGCAATCATCATTTCTACCATTTCCAATCAATTGAAAACGAACGAAGGCATTTAAGTTGACTCTAGATCCTCGGAAAACTAGTGGTTTCAAAGACCCCTTCACTGAAATGCTTTGGGACACATTTGATGATTACCATAACAAAATACCATACAAGAAGAACAAATTGTGCTAGCAGATCCAAAACAGTAATACGAGGGCTCTCTGGAAAGTGATAAGACAATAGCCATAACTTTCAAACTAATCAATTTCTTAAACTCTGAAAGCACTTTCTCATGGCCAAATGTCAGCATCATGTTGGACACATTCTATCATGATGTTAAATTAAACATGGCAGCCCCCGCTGCACAATGGTCAAAGGTAAAGATGTGTGTGCAAAAGGCATAAATTCTACCGAAATCCACGATGAAATTGTTATCATATATGGTAAGAATGCAATGACCAAATGTCAGGTATATCATTGGTTTACTTTCTTCAAGGCAGGCTGTACCAGCCTGGAAGATGAATCTTGCTCTAGGTTCCCACAATCTTCAAGACATGCACAAAACGTTACTCAGGTTGATGAGCTCATTCAAGAAAATAGGCGACTGACAATTCAAGACATTACTTCAGTTCCTGAAATTTCAAAGAGTTCCTGAAATTATCTATGTGGACTTAAGTTATCAGTAGGTCTCGGGTGGATTCCAAACAGCTGACAGCAGACCATAAGCTGCAGTGAGTCAATGTTTCACAGAACCTTCTGAAACGGTACAGACAAAATAGTGGTGGTGGTGAGAATCCTTTAGCTGAAATGGGAGCCGATGGGGACTTCCAAGGAAAACGTGAAGGATTTCTCGAACATTTGATAACTGGTGATGAGATGTGAGTGCATCATGCAACACCAGAAACAAAACAGGATTCCGTGACTGGAAACATCCATCATCTCTGCCCACAAAAAAAGTTCAAGGTGCAGCATTCGACAAAAAAAAAAAATGTGTACTAACTGTATTCTGGGATGCTGAAGATGTCCTTCTGTTAGACATTTTGCCTCATAGATAATGCATTAATGCTGCTCGTTATTGTGAAACACTTGACCAACTAGAAGCTATGCACTGCAAGAGACTGGGGCTTCTGAGCAAGGGCATCATTCTTTAGCATGAAAACACACCACCCCTCAATGCCAAATTGACAAGAGACTGGCTCCATTGCTATGTTTGGGAGATTTTACCACACCCACCTCATAGTTCCGACATGGCTCCAACAAATTATCACCTGTTGGGGTCCCTGAAATGCCATCATGGAGGAAAAAAAAGTTTGATTCTGATGACAATCTCACTGAAGAAGTGCAAGAACGGTTCTCATCGCTTGACGCAGATTTCCTCAGGGAGGGTATCTATTCTCTGGCTGAATGTTTGCAAAGTCTGTCAATCTCCAGGGAGACTACATTGAAAAGTAGCCAAAGAGTGACTGTAACTGTTGTGGGAATTTCAGTTAGATCCAAATAGAAATGTTTACTTCATGTCAATTTTCGTATTATTTCCCGACAGCCCTTGTAATTATATGCGATCATACCTGGTAATTTCTTGTTTAGTACTCCTTTGTCTGGATGGGTTGGAGAAAAAATTTTAATGGCTGCAAGAGGAATTGAAAAAAAAAAATTGTTGTGGAAAACAGGAAATGATGACAATCAAAACTTCAACAATATTTTATTACTTTTTTTTGTTAAGTTAATATATTAAACAGAGAGAAAAAAACAGAATCCATATGTAAACTCTGAAGTTTTGTTGTCAGTGATGACACAAGGCTTAATCTCCTTTTTTGATGCAAAGAGTAATTTTTGTTGCACAATTTAAAAACATTACTTCATTCTTCCAACAAAGAACTGCAAAATGATACAGTCAAACTTCTGGATAACGACATCGCCCCGGGACCGGAAAATTATGTCGTTATCCAGGGGTGTCGTTATTCCGAGGTTTTCAAGATGGCGGAAAAAGGAGGCGTGGTGAGACTTGGTGAGCAAAAAAATCGGGACCAGAACTCAATGTCGCTATCCAGGGGTTGTCGTTATTCAGGGGTGTTGTTATCCAGAAGTTTGACTGTATTATGACAAGAGCAATTCTGCCCCAAATCAAATCTACATGTTGTGTAAAAATAACAGAGAGCACAAAGAAGCCAAATATTAAATCATAAAATATGAATATCGCTCTACTATTCACAATCATTAGCCTTTTTTTTTCAGTAGGCGCTATTCTTTTTTTTTTTTCAGTAGGCACTGGAGTCTTACCTAATAAATTATCCTTCAAGGCTGTAGTTTTTTCTCCAAGTTCTGAATCCTCAGGGGCTCCCCATTCTGAAATTTAAAATTTTCCACATAATACTGAAAAAAGTGATAACCAGTGATTGAATATTTATGGAGAAATTTTCTCAAAGACATGGAAAAGTAATTGTTTTTGCTGTTTTCTCTGACAGTCTTGTCGTTGTCATTCTTAATGCTAAGGGATTTCTTATTGCTATACATGCAGTGAGTATATGTCTTGTCATTCCACTCCCCAAAAGTTCATGTATAATACATTCTGATTTTAAATACACAATTGTACTTAGGAAATTAATGGCATTAAGTATGTAAGTCTTCACATTGATTATTCTAAGGTTAGAATATGAACTCTTATGTAAAACTTTTGCACTGAAAGTAAATTATAAATACAGGACGTTCACTTTGTCCTGTATCTTATAGGAGATGGGTCATTCAAAGCTAATATATAGGCTTTGTTTGTGCTTCATATGGAAAGAGTTAATTTTTATCACACATGATAAAACAAATTGATTTTATTTCTAAATTTCTGCAGAATTTGTCAGAAGGAAAAGTTTGGAACTGAAATATGCACTGTGAAATGATTATTACCTGATTACATGACCAAAACCTATATCTCAGAACTCTTGCAAAAAATCTCTGTTTTAACTCTTTCACTACCAGATTATTTTCAAGCCCTGTCCAAGGGACATAATTTCACCACCAACAATTTTATAGGGTAATGTCAAAAAACGTGTAGCAAATAGGAGAATACAGCTAGGAGGACATATTACATGTCAAATGAAAGGTAATTGAATGGTATAACATGTGTAAGTTTATTTGTCATATGTAATGTTTTGGCAGGTTTATGGGTGACAAAGAGAGAGGGAAAATTAAAAAGGTAAAAAAATTACATCATTAATTCTTCCTTGCACACAAAAACCCTGTAGTACATCCACTGTAACATAATACCCCTAATTATGAATATCACTGATT
This sequence comes from Peronia peronii, assembly GCA_039654565.1. Taxonomy (NCBI): domain Eukaryota; kingdom Metazoa; phylum Mollusca; class Gastropoda; order Systellommatophora; family Onchidiidae; genus Peronia; species Peronia peronii. The sequence goes on along the minus strand of JBCEWB010129593.1, from coordinate 20,436 downwards.
GAGAGGTTTGTCAATTATGAACTTGCTACATTGTAAACAAATCTTTGTTGCCTGTAACAACCACAGGTCAGTTTGAATTCAGTCAAAAAAAGCGATCAAAACAACATGCATGTTTCAAAAACAGCGTCAAAGTTCATGAACTGGATGTAAACAGACCAATTCAAGGCAGCCTGCTTGCCAGATTTTTTAAACTATGAAGGCTTAATCTAAATTTATTCACAAACGTGTGATGCGTTGGTTGGTAGAGAAAGAGTTAAATAACATTCAATCAAGGCTTACTGTCCACAATGGCCTGGAATCTTGGATGGTTGGTTATAAATTTGGCACTGGGATTATTTTTGGTGGGATCACTATGTCCTCCTTCTTGTTTCCATTCTGTACCAAATCGCTTGAGGTAGTCAATCTCTGCACCTTTCCTCTCCTCAAATGTTATCTGGAAGAAATATGAAACCAGTAATTAAAACAAATGAGGGCTTCATGCTGTCATTTCCTAACTACAAATGAAACTGACAGGACTGCAATATGAAATCAAGCATGACAGCAGAACTAAATAATTTATGTTGTACCTGCATCAAGAATCACTGTGAATATCGTAACACATGGTAAATATTGAAACATGTTATTGCCAAAACAAACTGTGAGGTTCAAGTCCTAGCTTTACATGAGCAACTCTATGATTAAAAATCATTAGTTTTAATGGATAAAATACAATTCTTTCAAACCACTTTGAATGAATATTATTTACTGAATCATAATGAAAGTCGTAATATCTCATCAACTTTTAAAAACTTAAGTTATTAAAGTTCATAATGATCTGATTTGGATAAACAAGAACAAAACTTACTGGAGTTCTGCTCATCAGTTTCAGATTGCCAATCTTTGCCACAAACAACTGCCGTACAGTCTCAAAATTGAATGTTTTGATAATGGGATTTTCTGCTGTCTGTACTTCTTCCAGATGCTGCAGTTTGTTCAGTTCATTTACGGAAGACCACTGGAAAAGAATATGAAGCTACAAATTGTAATGTGCATTCATTTCATATGAACTATATAAAAATATCAGTACTGCATTCAAACTGAAGATACATCATGAACCATGCTGTATACCAATTGAAAAAACAAAACAAAAAACCAAAGAAAAAAGATTTAAATACAGAGATTGAAACAAATGAGAAACTGCTTTGTTTAAAGGGTTACACTGATATACCATAACATATGGGTGTAATACTATAATAAATACCTTTTGTTACTACTGATAGATAGGTTAAAAATGCTATCGAGTAATGAATATTCTCAAATGGATGACTGCTTCAAATGACATGGTGAACCGCCATGTGCTCAGTGTTCAGAATTTCCAGAATATTATATAACTTTACAATAAATGCACAAGGAATGAGATGATACAGCTTTCTGACAGTACAACTATGATACCAAAACAGAAAAGAAAAAGAAATTTATATTTCTGAAAAGCAAATGTAAATAATAGTATTAACATAAAAAAAATGTTCCTAGCATGGACACCTCATAACTTAAGTGATAATATCAGAATCAATTTTTGCTATGAAGCAAGAAATTTGCGCACATTACCTCTACAATTTCATTTCTCTTTATTATAAGCGACTTCAATTTCTTGAAGTAGGATGTTTTCTCTGTGGGCGGGCAGTTTGGGAAGAAAAGAGATTTGATCTTGTTCTCACTGACAATCAATGTTTCTAACCTGAATGGAGAATAACATTAAATGTAATCACAATTTGACAAATTAGAAGACAATGATTGTTGTCAGATTGTCATTAGCAGCAGTGGCCGACACCACATCTTGTGATACCTGGCTAACACCCTATATGGTAATGCCGACAGATATTCTTTATTTTCTTGTCTTACACGCAAGTTATGAAAGAGTCTGTATGACTACACCCCCTTATATTGACTGCCTAAAATTATAAAATTATATGTCTTTGTGGCAACTTTATTACACACTAATCAAACTGATATAAATTTCTATTTTTAATTTCTATTTGCTTGTTGATACCAGTACCTCAAATAGTAAATTCAACAATAAAAATTCATCTCTTGTTTCATGTTCCTTGCAGACTGAAAAATTTTGTTGAGAACTCAGTGAGTTTCTTTATCTGTTGAATTTATCTCCATAAAAACAAGCTTTTAGTTCTGTGATGGTCTGTCTAGTTGTTGTGACTTCCAATATTTACATCTGTGAAGGCATGCACAAATTGCTCTAACATTTCTGTGTGTGTATTTTGCAATCATTACAGTGGAGACAGATTTCTAGGGGCATGAATGATGTGAGAAACTATGAGATTACCTGGGAAGATTCCCCAACTTGAGAACTTCTGTCCAATCTGCGATATCATTTGTCATCAAATCAAGAATTCTCAGGCCACCCAGTACATCCCTGGAATCTGCCAGGCTGACAAGGTTGTTGAAGCACACATGGAGCTCTTCCAGCACAGGAAACATGGAACAGCATGTCAAAATCTCTTTCCAGGAGAGGTTCATTTGATTCATTGTGATGTTCTTCAACTTGGGAAAATTTGAGGACATGGAACTGGGATCTTTAGGAATCTGGAGTCGATTATCACTGTAGATAAATTCATTTAAAAATGCTTCATTAAATACATCATCAGTTTTCCTTGCAACAGAGACTCTAAATTTCTTAACACATTACCTTATCAAACTTTGGAACGTCAAAATTTGGAGTCACATGATTGTCAAACAAAACCAAGGTAAGAACTGAAAATCTTGTTAACACTATAGACAAGCACTTCTTCTTTCAACTCCGGTAACTGAATGTTGCCACATAATCCATGTGAACTATCATACACTTTGACTGAAACTTCCCTGCCTTATATTTTGCCACTTGTAGCTTCCATCATATGGTCTTCTATCCATTCATTTCTTCATTCATTTCCATTCTCACCTGACATTTAGCTCCTTCAGATGCGGTAACTGAATGGTGATTTCAGCCAGTCTTTCCCAGGAAGACAACAAGCTGGTGGAGACATCTAGGTCTGTGATGTTTGGACAAAGACGGCCTAGTTCTCCCTCTGGTCCAGCAGCGTAAATTTTCATGTCAAACACAGAGATCTTTTTCAGTTTGTTGAACTGACTGTGAGAAAAATTCATATGAGATGAGAAACTTAGTCTCTAAAATGCTCTTCAGAACATATAAATACACTGGCAGATGACAGCTGTCATTCACATGAAAGAATAAAACTTATTACATGAATTCTACTACAAAGAAGAATCATTGTATCCTCACACATTCAATAATCAACATAATGGTATTATTCAGTTTCTCATTTTTTGTTTTGTCAACTCTGGTCAAACAAACAAGCTTAAGATCACTATAGAAAATGTTGTGGAGCAGCACACGGCAATCTCCAATCTATATTGTATTATACAGAGAGACAGATGTCAGAGCACATAGTGCAGGTTTTGTATATGATCAGTGTCATCATGAGACTGTCCTTAGAGGCAAATTTCTGTATCCTCAAGCTTAAATTTCTTATACAGGTATTATATTAAAAAACAGCACAGAATTCAATCTTACTTCAAATCATGCATGTAGCTTCCTCTGACATAAAACTACCTGTGAGTAAAATGTGTGAGTTCTCCTACCTCTGCAGTTGGTTGATTTTCTTTGCTCCAACCATCTCTACTGTGGTTTGATTTAAATACTGATCTAACACAAAAAGCTCCTCTTTGTTGACACCAGCTTCATCCTCATTCTTTAGCCCATATCTCTCATGCACAGCGCTGACAATGGTAATGCCTCCATCAACTTTTGGTGCACGGACAAATGAACCAGATTTGGCATGACTGTAAAAATATAGCATAATATTGGTTTTCATTTCATTCTTTTGTTTCAGTGTATCATTAAAGAAAGAAAAATAAATAAAAAGTTGACTCAATAACCCCTTCAGTACCTGTCTGACATACACTTGTGTCATATTATTGCCCAGTACCTGCTGCAGTGACTAGTATGTCACAAAAGTGAGGAAAATGGTAGTTCCTGTGTACATGCTTGACGTACCCTTACTATCATAAATGAATGGCCATACAAGTATTCTATTGTGAATCCTAACGCCAGAAAAATGCCAAAATTAGTAAAAAGACATCTCGTTCTAGACACAGAAGTAGATTTCTGGGTGATTTGTTACTGCTACCGACTACCATGCACTGGAGAACTCAAAGTAGGTCAACAGTGTTACAACTTGAAACCAGCCTACGTCTACTGGAAGATCAAATAGAAATAAAAAATCTTTACTTGAAGTCAGAATTCTTTTTGATAGTGATTCCACTTATTCATCTCCGGTCCTGGCTCAGAATATGTTCAATCCCCGATCGACGGACTCTGAAGAGGGTTTCAATAATGGAGATGATCGCAGTGCTAGATCTAAACCTACAAAGAGGAAATCTGTTTCTAGATCTAGTAATGAAGAAACCATAGGTCTAGATTCCAGTGGAGACAAAATCAAATGAAAGGGAAATGGGACAGGGATAAAACAGGCACAAGGGACAGCAAAGGCAGTGAATGTGCCCAAGTCTACATCTAGAAGTGGGCGTGGCAAACAATCAAGTTTATTTTCCAGTGCTGCTGAACAAGAAGACCGTTGTTTTGCTGATGTATCACATGTGCACAGAGACCCAGACTTCTAAATAAATTAACCAACATAGGTTACTGAATGTTCCATTTGAATGTTATTTCCTAATTTAGTGAAAGTAACACATTTCAATAGTTCACAAAATACGAGTTGCTGACTTTTTTTTTTATGTTTTCATGTATGATCTTGATCTTTGACCTTGATCTTGCATGTCTGTTTTTGATATGCTGCAAAAAGTTAATTCAATTACCTTTCATATATATAGTTTTATTGGATTTACACACATAATAAACATGCCACAGTAATTTCAAATACGACACCCTGATCTTGATAAATTCCCTATGTACATGGGGTACAGCGTAAGAAAAAATTCAGATGTTCTGGAGAACGAAAACCTAACGTATTAAAAGGGTTAAAAATTGTGCAATATATTTTTCACACTAAATATTCAATAAAAATTTCAGAACTTTCTCATCAACAATGATCTTAAGGCGGATAAATAAAAATTAAGTCTGAGCAATTTGTATAACATCCTGGCCAACTCAAGAATCTAGTTTTATATTTATTTTATTTCTTCTCTTTCGAAATTGCCTGGCTGGTTATTGAATAAAATCATGATATATTATTCATACAAGTAAAATGAAAGAAATCAATATCAATGTTACTGTCAATATGGAATATGTTCTGTCAATTGTCTTTCTATGCTTTACATGTCTGTATCAGAAGACATTCACAATTCATTATAATTAAAACTAGATATAACCAAAGACATCCATGGAACAACCATGATATAATTTCAAACAATACTTGCCTCTGACTTTGCATGTCAAGTACTATAATTCTTTGACAAAACAAAGTGAATAATTTTTTCTTAATTGAGTGAAAGACAATGAGTGCTGCATTGTACCTGGTTTG
>JBCEWB010129582.1:0-11267 GCA_039654565.1 Peronia peronii | reverse complement strand
ACTGAAAAAATGCAGGTTTTCGATCTTCGTGTCCTTCCATCCCCCGATGCAGGACCCGCGAGTCGATCCCGGCCCGTCTTCACCGTGAGCAGACGCCAAATCACAGAGCCACTGCGTCCCCCCACAAGGAATAGTCACTTAATGATAAGCTTTATACCCCCCCCCCCCCCAGGAGACCTATCCATTAGTAGACAGCTGGCAAAAAGAAAAATAATAATCACAAAAATTTCATGTAGCGTCTAACAACTCGTCTAACAACTCGTCTAACAACTCGTCTAACAACTCGTCTAACAACTCGTTTATTCGTCTAACAACTCGTCTGACAACTTGTCTAACAACTCGTCTGACAACTCGTCTATTCGTCTAACAACTCGTCTAACAACTCGTCTAACAACTCGTCTAACAACTCGTCTATTCGTCTAACAACTCGTCTAACAACTCGTCTTACAACTCGTCTAACAACTCGTCTAACAACTCGTCTAACAACTCGTCTAACAACTCGTCTAACAACTCGTCTATTCGTCTAACAACTCGTCTAACAATCGTCTAACAACTCGTCTAACAACTCGTCTAACAACTCGTCTAACAACTCGTCTATTCGTTTAACAACTCGTCTATTCGTCTAACAACTCGTCTAACAACTTGTCTATTCGTCTAACAACTCGTCTAACAACTCGTCTAACAACTCGTCTAACAACCCGTCTAACAACTCGTCCAACAACTCGTCTAACAACTCGTCTATTCGTCTAACAACTCGTCTATTCGTCTAACAACTCGTCTATTCGTCCAACAACTCGTCTAACAACTCGTCCAACAACTCGTCTAACAACTCGTCTAACAACTCGTCCAACAACTCGTCTAACAACTCGTACAACGGTGATCAAGACCAGCTTACATTATGATAGGAGACCTGACACGATGAAATCAGGCGCTTGCCAAATTTTGAGCGTAATAAATATGGAGTTACTGGTATCACTGTTAAGATTATTCGTTTCCCTTTCTGTGTGTGAAAAGTTTGTTTGTTTGTTTGTTTTTTTGTCTGTCTTAAGTAGAAGTTGAGATATTGGCATCCTAAGATATTTAAAGCCTTGTTTGCATTAACCAGTCACATCTGCCGATGACATTTATTTTAACAGTAGTACATTAAAGCACTCAAGAGCTCTTGTAGGAGAGTCAGGGCTCAGGATTTCAAATGATTAAACAGGCACTGTCAAATGTCACAGACAAATGCAAATGGACATGTGAAAACAATAGCAAATACAATAGCAATATCAACAATAGCAGTGATACCAAATAGACTAATAACATTAAGAATAGCAACAACAACAAGAGCAACAATAACAACAATAGTAACAAAATCAACCACTAAAATGTGTTAGACATTCTTTTCCTCTTTGGCTAAAAGCTGTGTGTATGTGCGTACAAATATTCTATATCACAACACGACATAAATGTCAACAAATTGCATTGACTAACAGTATGAAGTTTGTCCACAAAAGGTGTTGCGACCATAAGGTTTAACAATACGTATGTTTTTATTGTCTTTGTTAGTGCACATGGTGACATGGACACCATCACCATCACTGTCCACGATAACCGCTGGCTGCAATGTTTGTGTTACTGATAGCAAATTGGTTTTTGTCTGCTTGACTGATTTCCATGTCATGTGCGATGCACCTAAGTCATTTAACGAGTTCCCTAAGAGTGAGCGAGAACTTGACTTTAGTTTTTGCAGATAGTGTAGAATCTGTTTCATTTGTCAAAACTTTTAAGATTGCGACAACATATTAATACCGTCTGAATTCATCGCTGAGATCTGTTAAGGAAATCAACACCAGTTTGTCGCATGTGTTTGTGAATTTTGCTTAGATAAAATAAAGACAGACTTTATATTAATTTAAAATAAATAGGTTGAAAACTGTAAAATGATAAGACAAATTTAATATTTCAGCACCATATTTCATCGGATTATCTACCAGTGTTATCATAAATGATAAAATTTTACCTAAATTTGTCTCGCGGCCAGTCGAAATGAGACGTAAGTCGCTGGGCTAGAACCGAGAAATCGGGCTTTGAATGTGATGAGGGGGTCAGACATCGATTTTTTTATTATTATTATTGCAGAAATCGAAAGTACATTCATTTCTGAACAAAACAATATCGGTCTTACCCTCGATTTATAAATATTACTTCATTAGAATCGGGTTTTTGTGAGGTAGGCATTTAGATTTATGTGTTCGACCATTCATTTAAAGTTGATTTTCTCGGAATTTTGGTCATTGCTGGGGGGTTCCCGTTGTCTATTTAAACTGCAACATCTCTGACTAGAGTAAAGCTGGCTCAGAACTTTTTTCACCATCTGAACGAGCATGAAATAAGCTTTCACATGATACGAAAAACCCCAAAATGTTGAAAAATCGACATGCGTCTCATTTTGACTTGCTGCCAGACATTTTGTGAATATCGATACAAAGGCCATCAATTACTGACTTCTAGTTTAACTCTAGAGGTGTCAAAAGGTCCGTCTGCTAAAGTATTCCTTCATTATTCCTCGTTTATGAATTGCTTTCTGACTAATTTAGAACATAAGTCCGAAATTCTCATTTTTTAAAACAAGAATTTACATCAGTGAAAAAACATTAGTAGATGAACAGTTTTTCTCTGATACTTTTAGGATTCAAGCAAACGTCAAACATATGCCAAACATGACAAAGTATCTTAAGACTGAGAAACTTGCGGACCTATGGACAACTAATTGTATAATGTTCTTGCTGTCACCATCGTATGATCCATACTAACCTCTTTGATCAACACTATATCCAGGCAATGGATTATAATAAATATTATTGTTATTATTATTATCATGATATCATCAGTTTACGAAAAATGTCTTAAAATTAAGACGACTGTCCACTAGCAACTAATCAAATACACTAAAAAGGTTGAAAAACAATATGAAGAATTTTGAATTGAGTTAAGACAATGAACTAATATCGCTAGCCAAATTTTCGAGCCCGCTTGGCTCTTCGCACCAGTAATGCTCTTAGTCACTTTCAAGACAATGTCATTGCTAAACATTATTGTTTGTCTTTTTCTTTCTCTGCAGTTGCAAACCTTTGACCAGAATCACGAAGACCATCATTAATTTGTTGGACTGTAAGTGACGTCAGGGAAAGATCACCCATTCATTTAGGTCACTGATCTCCCCCTGCCTGACTGCCTGAGTTACACTAAGAAAGACCTCAGGTCGGGCGCCGCTCTCGTCTAGTCTTGGACACAGTCAAGAAAGTAGAAAAAATGCTGCTCGCCAAAGAGTTCACCTTCTGTCTGCTGGCTCTACTGTCTCAAGTTCACGGGGCAGGTAAGTCATTTTATTTGTCAAGATACAGAACAACTACCCAACATTGTTATTAGAAGCAAATAACATATAGTATGGGTCGAACGAATGGAACACCATGATATTTTGTTTGTCAGATATTTAACTGTTACCCACGTTGTCATACGTGATATGGTTCGAACGAATGGGGTACCTTGACATCAAATATGGTGATCATGCCGGTTGATTGATTGACTGATTGACTGATTGATTGATTGATTGATTGATTGATTGATTGATTGATTGAGAAGGGAATCACGTCACTGGATGTTAGAACGATGCCGAGATTGAGACAGATGTCTCATCCACTGCATGCTAATAGGTGGTATCCAGCATGTCATCTCGTGTGTCCTTCAAGGGTTGGCTATTTCATAGGCACATCACGTGACATAACTCTCACCCCTCTCTCTTCTTTTTCTTGACCTTTAACCTTGTCTGGGATTATCTGGACCTCTTGAGGGGTAACGTACCAGTTTTCGCCATCCGTGGAGGTGATGGACCAAGCCTGGAGTGCCCGCAGATGTTTTCTTTGCACATTCTTGGTTGCTACTGGTCCATCTTTTCTTCTGCCCACCCCTTTTTCGCTTCACCTTAACTGTTCCTTTTAGTACATGTTCAGAAAGTGCACTGGATCGGACCTTGCTACTTTCACTGGAGACGGTATAATTATTTCTGTGCTCTGTATTAGACCTAAGCCATTATTCTTGCTCACTTGTACACGATTTTATACCACAATAAAAAATCTACTTTCATCATTCGAAGCTCTGACGACTTCCTTGGCAATATAGGGTTGAACAAGGTAATGTGAAATATTTACTCCATCATTTTGAAGTCATAAAAAACGTGTCCAAATCTGTCGTTAAAAGTCTTATTGGCTTAAGTATCCTTGTCATTGTTTTGAGAAAACTACACTTCTCTTGGCTGCAAGATGGTCTACAGTGTCAAATCCACGAGAAGTGAATAAACGCAAAATCAGTTTTCAGGATCGAGTTATTTTTCATAGAAAATGTCTCAACTTCATACAGTTGATTGCAAATTATGTCAAATTGTATGTACACTTTTGTTTTCCACAATGTCAACGAGACTTGAGACATTTAGGGTTGCAGAACTGAACTCTAGAATGGCAATTGTGAATACTAAGGGTTAATGATCATGTGGTTTATTCTACATATTACATGATCCCCACGACACGAATCTTTTTATCGCGCGATAGATCGGCTGATATATCGAAACCCTTATCAATCTCGACCTATCCTGACCTATCATGACCTATCTCAACCTTCGCCCATTGTGTGAAAATGGTCACTTTTTGAAGGGCGAGGATTGACGCGCTTGGCCGTTATCAGAACTCTCAATCCACCATCTGTAGCGGCTGAAAATCTGGACTTTCCTGGAGAAATTTAATGTCCTCTATCACGTAAGACATCGCTCACCTCTCAGGTGTTCAAAGTCGGTGATCCGAGTCATTTACGCCGCAAGGAGAAGGTAACAGAAATCAATTGAATGTTCTTTCGCCCTTCGTTTTACATAATGTGACTTTCTTCGCTTTGACCTGCTAAGCAGAGCATGAACCTAACATGCGTGGACATCCCGAGGCGGGCTTGAAAATACCTCCCCCCCCCCCCCCCCCTCCTCCCCACACACACACACACAAAAAGTAACCTTATATCACTGGCAGCTGAATAAAATCTGACAAGGATTCCCTAATATTATTTTATTGCCCAACTGACTTTGACCTCGTGCCGTGGTTCATCCGGATCTACTTTACAACTTTGACCTCGACTTACTACACCCTGCATTTTGTGGTTTCCGGCGTTGGAGAAAAAAAAAAGAATAAAGTCGGTTGTTGCTGTTGTTGGATTCTTTCGTCGTCTCTGACGGATGATTTCCGAACGGATCTACTTGGCTGACAAACACAGAGAATTGTGACTTATTTCAGGAAAAAGAGAAGTGTTCACTCTCTTCCCACCACCCGTAATTTCAGAGCTCAATGTCCCACATAGTAAACTGCTACGTGTGGGGCGTTCCCAGAAGGTGCAGCTTTGTTGTTGGGAGTATCCGTCTCTTTGATTGAAGGCCGACAAAAGTTGAATAGCTTTATAATAACATGTGGGGCAACTGTAAAGAAAACGATTCTTGAAAAACCTGAATAGAATGATAGTTCTTACATCTTATTGCAAGCTTTGGTGTGGCGTGCTGAGGAGCGGATACCTTGTTTGTTTTAGTTGGTCTTTTTCTTTTCTTTTTTCTCTCTCTCGTCTATCTTTCTTAGCCTCCCTCTTTCTCTCTTTCTCTCAGTCGCTAACTATGTATTTGTCTGTTTCTCTGACTGCTTCTCTGGGATCTTTTTCTGTCTCTGATGGGTCTCCTTTTCTGGTTCTCTCCTCCCCTCTCTCTCTCTCTCTCTCTCTCTGTCTCTCTCTCTCCTGATTTAACCCTATAGTGAAAGACAGAGAAAAACACCAAGTTATGATGAACAATAGGTCACAGTAACTAATTAAGAGAGTTACGTATTCTGCAAAGACCTGAGTTGGTATTCGATATTCGAACAAAATAATAGCATTATCATACATAATGTTGAGAAATCATTTCACATTGAGAGATCTAATATCTGAAACTTTCGTGCCTGAAATTTGAAAAAAAAATCCACAATCTAAGCAGTGGTGGTTTAATGATTGACAACGGTCATTGATGTACCAGAAAAAGTTACAACCAAATGAAAACAGAAAGTTACTGACAGAGAAAGGGTTCAAGCAATACTGCTGTTCAACATTTGTACAGTGTAACAATTTCTGAGGATTAGATGTGAAAGACAGTGTTATGTCATTTTTAATTGGTCTGATTTAAAATAGCTGTTTTGTTTGTTTGTTTGTTTTTTCCATGTTCTTAAAGCGTTTCTTACCCTTCATTTTCTGAAATTGTACCATTTTAGATCCTGATGCCCAAACTACAAACACATACCGGTAATGTGGCAAAAACGCTGTGTTGGTTTTCAACATTCTAGCACTTTCGGTCGTTGAGTGTTAAAATCTGATTTGGTATCTCGACACTGAGCTACTTGAGGATTTCCCATTCACACATTCAAAATTGGTCCCAGGTCTCGTATCTGAACAAACACTAAAAAAGACGGAATTGAATGGTGAAAATACATTCAGATTTTACCCGGTATGCTTTACAAGGGGAATATTGCAAAGTTCGTGTCAATCTCCATTTCTTTGGTATCACGAGGAAAGTAACCGAGTCCTCATTTCTATTGGTAAGGTTGTCCTAAATTCAACTGCACCTGGTTGAAATTGACTATCCTAAAACATGTATGATATAGCGGTAATCCAAGACCACATTCTCAAATTTTAACTCCTTTGGCACTTAGATATCGACACAGGCAAACTTTGAATCATCTTTGCTTGTTTGTTTTGCTTTTTAAAATAATTTTATTCGATCCTCCTGTTAAAATCGCTCAAAAAGAGTTACGTGTCTTTTCTGAGATAGTAACACTTTGTCTCCTCACCAAATTCGTTGTTACGGACAAAAGAATCCTAAGTCAATCTAGCCTAAAACATTTCTCACATGACCTATTACAAAATACAAACTACCTATTATAGACCACAAACCAATATTTTTCCTACCTAAGTAGGTCACACGGGACGACGCACATTCAGTTATTAAGTCATATGTTACTGAACTTTCAAAGACTACCAGTGAATATTCTTTCTTCTATTTCGTTTGAACGAGACGTGTTATGCAAATTTTGGTCAATTTTCTACTCTAATTCGGATCTGTGGGCCCCTCCCATAAGAAAAACAGACTTGAGAATTATTCTAATATCATGAAAGAAGAAAGATTAGTGTCACAGTTGACGATAGAACTGTACAAGGACAGAACAGAACTGGTGGCAAATGTTATTCGTCGTATCATTTCCAATAGCCGAGATGAAGAACAGAATATTTAAAAAGAATCTGAGCCATTTCTGACAATAATGACAGAGAAGAATAGTTAGAAAGTTTATCTTTCGCAACATGACTTACTCTATAATGTGGTAACACAATGAAGAGAAGAATTCTCTAGAAAAAGGTCTAAATCTCTAAAAGTACTTTGGGAGGCACTCAAGAGAAATAGTTGAGAATCAATCTAAGTTGTTTATAATCCGTATATAATCCTAATGAACTGCTCGTGACAGGATTAATCTTAACCTTCTAAAACTCAGGAAATAGAAACAGATAATAATTATATTGCATTTTGAACGAAAATAATTCTATAAGTAAACGTATCTTTTTATATACTGTCAAACATTTATGAACAATGTAAAGAAGTTGAGAAATTCATTTTCTACAGACGAAATTATACATTTTTAAAAATGTAAAACACAAATTATGTTCACCCACTGTGCTATGAAGCGGATTACATTTGAAACACGGGGTTAGATGGGGTTATTTGATGGCACCATCCTCACCACCAGAGTCATGACGTATCACCAGGTAACATCCCCTCCTCTCCCTTCCCCCATTTCCAAGCCTTTCCACCATGGAATTATCAAAGACGAGGTCGTTTACCTGCTCCAAGGAGGAGATTATCAGAGGGAAAATTGATGTAAGTCGTGGCATAACCCACCACAGGACTCGACTATTTCTCTCGGCCCTAACGGTTCCAGCCGGGATGAATACCAGCCATTACGACCACCAGAAACAACTGTTACCGGCTACAGTGCCTATTAATACATGTAATTACCCTCAGGTAGAGACTACCATTTCCTTGCCCCAAATAATGATGTAATTTCTCTCTGAGAGAGTAAGGGTCTTGTTGACTGGGGATTGTGGTTTAGGAGTTAGGCCTCAGCCTTTCAATCTAACTATGTGTTAGAGATTCTAATTCTACCGGGGGAATGAAAAAAAAAACATAACCAGTTTTTATTTCAGTTGCTCAACAGTTCCCCGCCTTCTTGAGTAAGAGAACCTGATGTATAGTCTTCTTGGATAACGGCGAATATATTTTGGAAATCTCATATTTATTATCATGTATATTAACATTTTGAAAAATCCTTGATGAAGTTAAAACTCGAGTGACGTGCAAGCCATGAGGTCCGTACTCAGCAAAATTTTCAAAAACTTCAAATTTCGAAAACTAAAAGAAAAAAAAAATCTTTCCATATCGGATATTCTTTACCGTAATCCACAGTGAATAGATATTATTCAACTTCCTCTCGGTTGTTCGAACGTCCGTATGACATGTTATTCAATCGTTCACGTTCCCTCTTTTCCATTCGTTCTAATGATCCATTTTTATTGTCTGCCCGATTATAAAGTGGGAAAAAAAATAACTTTTTCTTTTATGATCTGAAACATAAGTAACAGAAAATTCTGAAAAATAAACCAGGCGATCAACATGTTTTGTTTTCTCATCGTGATAATTCTTTATTTATTTTTTGATTTGTTTTTTATTATTTTTTTTTTCTTGTTGCTTCACTTATTTCAAACAACATAAGCTAAAGTGATATTTCTCGTTCTTTACAAACTTTATCTCATAACAAACCAGTTGGCTGAATTATATGCATCGCATACCAGGAGAAAACAAAAAGATGAAAACAATCTCTGTCTTTATATTCATAACTTCGGCATTGATGTGCGAAGCGAATACACACATACTTTAACAAATGGTTGTATAGAATGACAGAGTCATGTCTAGTTTCTGTCACGTCTAATAGCGGGCTCAGAAATTATAACTATTTTGACCACCTGGCGATAGGCGCCATTGTCTTCGGTAGGCCTCGGGGCTTGTACAGGAAAGGGCGTCAAGTTCTGTGTGTGGAATGTCTTCTCTACCCGTACAAGCCAGTGAATGACCCACGCCAAATAATCGGCTGAGACCAGAACTACAGTGGTGTGAAATCGTAAGCTGATTATCGTCTTTAAACCTGTCCTACATATTTCTTTCTAATTAACACCGCCTGACCAGATAGGTGAAATGGCTTGGTCAATGTTGAGGGCTAGGCGGCGCTGTGGTGTAATAGAAAAGAGGTGTTGGTCCCTTGGATAAAATGATGAAGATGCCTACTCATCGTTTATTTGTGAGAATACGGAAAAATTGGGAACTGAGAAAAATGTGTTTGTCCCAATGTTAGATAGTCCACCCTTTTCTTAATCGGGTTCCTTTCAACCAAAAAGGAAAGATTACAATGATTAAGATTATACACACTAAGAGACATCATCAGATTCCATGAGAACAAGAAAATGTGAAAAAATGCTTACTGTCCACATTTTATACGTTCACAAGTTACAGAGCTTCGTGTTTCACCCTCATATAGATATGTAAATTACATAAATACACATTCTCTCGCACACAAAATCGCACAGAAATAGTAATACCTTCATTTAAACTAAGAAATGTAAAAGATTCCCAACTCTTTAGATATACATATATCAAGCAACCATAGTAAAATGTCAGCATGAAAAGGGCACTCTATCCATTTTTTTACACGTCAACAGGTTGCGCACAATCTGGCTTCTCTCGTAAACACAAGAATACATAGACTCACACACACAATCACAGACAGACACACACACACAACACAATCACACACATACAACCCCCAAGATTAACACTATAGAATGACGTCACGACTCATTCACTCGACAAAGACTTTCTGATGGCCCTAAGTATTTTGCCTGCCTCAGGGTGCAAAAGTATCAGACTCGAGTGTTCGGTATGACACACTGGCAAAAATAATATTCGATCGACTGAGAGGTACGTCAAATAACCGAAAGTAGAGTTCAGCTATTACCGTCTAATAATGTTATCATAACGGGTTTCAAACTGACAAAGCTAAGGGCCGAAGAAAAAAGAAAACAAATCTTCCTTCTAATCATAAGCCATCTCGATGCATATACTCTAAATAATGAAGTGAGGTATTCATGAAGAGGTGGGGGGTTGTAATGTGTAAGAATTAAACTAGGGGAATACAGACTTTCGTTTCTGCCATCAGAGATACGCATGCCACTTGGCAGCAGTTGTTCTTGAGTCGATCTTGCTCTAATGCAGTTCGTGGTATTTGTTTATCTATAATACAGTCAATATGCATGATTGTGAATCTGAATGTACATTTGCATGTATACTTTGTCTCATCACCTAGTAAAGCAAATTCCAACTGAGGACAGACGAAGTTTATGTTATTTCATCTTATCTTGCATTGTCTTATCCCATCTTATCTTATCGTATCGTATCTCATCATTTCTTATCATTTCTTGAATTGTCTGTTCGCCATCATAGGCTTTATTAGGCGGGACTTGTCACCCCGTCTTATCCTGTCTAAGACAATTCATCTCCATTTTGCTTGAGAAATTGACTAGGGTTATTTTCAGTTCGAAAATTATTGATGAATTAGTGGAATTTTTTTATGTCGTACTGCTCTTATTCCTGTCGGTCTTTTTATCTGTCCATATGGTTTTCTGTCTGTTTGTCTGTCTGTCTGCTTGTCTGTCTGTTTATTTATTTCTTTGTCAATTCTGTTTATCTGTGTGTTTCTCTACTGAACAGCGTATGAGTGATAACACGAAAAAAAGAAGAAAAAAAAAAGCCAGAAAGACAAAAAAACAATGTGACAAACATGGTCAAATTATATTTAACAGTTCAGTGATTTTTACAGTGGCCGAGGTCACTTTCTGGTCGTCAGCCCTTCGATTTCTTACGTCTGAGTTGACAGCGGACATCGAAAGGCAAGCAGGTCATTGTGTAGAAGTTTTACATAACAGTGTGTAAGAACTTCTGAGGACTGGCAGTCATGGAAGAAGCTGGTTGAAATCTTCTGTTCAATGGCGATATACTTATCTGTCTGTCTATCTATCTATCTATCTATCTATCTATCTATCTATCTATCTATCTATCTATCTATCTATCTATC
>JBCEWB010129571.1:0-11267 GCA_039654565.1 Peronia peronii | reverse complement strand
CCGGAAATGACGTCATCAATATCTGTGTTGATACTTCGGCGAGAGGGGATAATTTCCATTCTCTCTTGTTTTCGTCAGCGAACAAAACTTTCAGCCATGAAAAGGAAATGAGCGAATTCCCTGATCACGTGACCATTTCGAAATTCCGAACGAGTCCATTGGAACTCATTCTTCTCTTTTTATGACAAAGATTCGGAGTTGCAAAGTACACACGTCAAAAGTTTCCCCACGTGGGCCCGGGGTTTATAGGTAGGTTCTCTGCTCCCACCTGTAGGTGGTGTAAGCCCGCCATCGGTGGGGTGTCTCCCATGGAGTGCCATCCGTGACATTCCAGGAGAGACATCTCTTCTCTCTCCTTGCTCCTGTCTTCTGTCCCGCTTTCTTTCCTCTCTTCTTATTGACGTGTAAACGTATCTAACCGTAATCGTGTAGCCGTAATCGTGCTGATGTGGGGGTCTACGTAGACAGTTCCCCAGATTTGAGTCTATGATTGTAACTGAATCTGATTTTCTCAAAACGGACACTACGTGAGTACGTACTCTTTGTTCCAGTGTCTTTAATTTCAGAAAGGTCAGGAAGACCCCTCAATAATGGCCCCTTGGGCAACAGCAAGCAACTCTTAACTGGCTGTATAGCAATTTATAACTTGCTAGTGTTTAAATTATTGTATATTATGTTAATATTGCATCATCAATAAATTTATCTAAAATTATTTAATATTGAATGCGTTGTTAGAAGTTTGTTCATTTTCATATTTATTTATAAGTGTTAGTGTAACTGATGGCCAAAGCTGTGATAATGGCAGTGATATCTGCTATTGATGGTGAGTGAACCAGTGTTTGTCTGAGAATGTAATTCAATTAAAAAGATAAAAAATAATGAACAAAATTGCCGAAAATACTGTGCATACCATAAGATGAGTCCAACCAATGAATAACCAAAATGCTTCCGCAGTACGAGGGCGGAGGAGAAGTAAGACAACAGAGCCAATTATTAATTACACTGGTCAACAAAGATTTTGCCTACGGGAGACCAATATGCTTATTTTACGTTTTCTGGTACGCTGATTTCAAATCTGAAAACCGTTTTCTCCTATCACGTCACAGTTATTGGCCATTTTAATAATTTTATGTCTGAAAATAAAAAAAAAAAGGATTTTTATGCAATATTGAATACACATTTTGTCCAACAAAACTCCAATTGTGAAATGACTATTATAGGAATTATGCAATAATTAAAATAGAGGTATGAACGGATGCAATAAACTACTGTAGGCCTGAGAATCACGTTCAATGATACAATCAAGGTGGTATTTTGCCTTACAATGGGCCTTCTGTTTTATTGTTGCCACATTGTGATAGAGAGATGTCAGCTCTCTAAGCTCTACTTCACTAATGTTGTTTACTTTTTGATAAGACAACGAGCACTGGATTGAGGGGCTGTGTATATCACCCTGACAATTTTTGTTAATTATATGGAAAATTGACTCACAAAATCGGCACAAAAATGATTTGACAAGTGATTTGAAACTTGCGTACAGACATTACTTTGGCTGCAAAATTGGCATTCAAGACAAACCATGGGCACGTCATGTGAGTTGCATGACTTGCTATTCTGGAATATTGAAACGGCTTAATGGCCAATGACAGAAAATGCCTTTTGCTGCTACCCATGATCCGGCGTGAATAAACAGATCATCACTGTCATGAACTTTCTTTCTGGATGTTGAATGGGTGGTAGACGTGACGTATTAAGTGGCGATCAGGCTGTGAATGCGGATGAGACACACACACAATGGTGGAGAAATCACAACAGAAATCCTCACGTCGAAATGATGCAGAATTTATTACAGGTGCTTGATATCAATACACACTACAAGGCAGCTGTCTAGCTCCGATACACACAGCTCTCACTGCATTCCACTTCTCTCACTGCAGTACACTTGTTCTCTTCGCAGCACACTTGTCCTCTCTCTCCCTCTCTCCCTGGCCAAGCCCTTATATATATATATACTAGCCCGATCTGAGCTACTCGAACTCTGTCGAATGTGCTGGCGCCAGGACACGTGGTATATCTCAAACACACGAGATCTAACTAGACCCGTGTAGATAATTCCGGAAGCTCCGGGCGACCTTCGCTGCACACACATGCACGGGCCCAGTCAACCGAACATCGCTCACAACACACTCGCGTATACCCTGTCTGCACTATCATGATTCGTTACAATCACACTGACTATTTCTTTTGCATGACGAAAATTGCGGGTTTCTCAAAGAAAAACAAGTCAAATATTATAATTTATATACCCAGACTGACGATCAGCATTGAAACCATTGCCTTATGACGAAGAGAATCCTGTGCATCTTCCACCTGCAGGCCTGCTTGATGATAGCAATAATACTGATGATGAATGTTTCAATAGTGTTGCGGATGATGAAGACGAATTTGAAGCTGAAATTGGTGAAAAGATGCAGCACTTGATTAATCAAGAAGAGCTTAGTGATTAAATCCGAGACCTTTCCTTGTCCAAACAAAAGGCTGAACTGCTCCCCTCTCGGTTACAGAAACAGAATCTTTTACAAAAAGGTCCTAGAATAACTGTATTTTATAGTCGCCACACAAATCTGGCGTCCGATTTCAAATGGAGAATTAATGGTGTTTGCTTCTGTAATGATATTAATGGTCCTATGCATGAGCTCGGACAATATCACGTCCCAACTGAGTGTAACCTGTTTATAGATAAAGCAAGGCAAGTTTAAAAGCCTTAACGTTAAGCCCTATATGCCATTGGCGCACGCAATGAATTTAAAGGCAACTCACGAATCAATGGATCGTCTTCTTAGAGTGTGCCAGTATGCAAAACACAACTTACAGTGATACATTTGTTTACAATTTTTACATCTGTGATAATCTGTGATAAATAAGAATTTTTTTTTTCTCGGACTGCAGATGGAATAAACCAAACATGTGTTTCCTGTGCTTTTGGAATAGCCGTGATGATGTCAGTCATTACATTAGAAAACAATGGCCAGAAAGGCGTGGTAATGTAATTGGCAAGTATAATTAATGTTCAATAAATTCATAGAAAATATCTGCCCAGCTTTACATAAGACTGGGATTAATGAAGAACTTTGTCAAAGCTATGGATAGGAATGGAGACGGTTTCAGTACCTCAAGAAGAAATCTGGAGACGACAGAAGTGCAGCAAAATTGAAAGAAGGTTAATGTATTTTATGGGTCCTGAAATTAGGGATTTGTTTGCTGATGGCTCATTTAGAGACAAACTTAATCCACTTGAACATGCAGCCTGGGAGCCATCCATTTGGTTGTGGAAAAATTTATGGGGAATTACAGAGTGGACAATTATTCTGACTTGATGGGCAACCTGCTGAAAACTTATTGTCAATTGGAAACTCGAATATATCTTAAAATGTACTTTCTGCACTCGCATCTGGACTTTTTCCCTGCCAGTCCTGGAGAGTCAGTGATGAGCACGGGGTGAAGTTTCACCGAGATATAAATTGTGATGGAAAACAGATATCAAGGCAAGTTTAGCCCCAATTTGATGGGGAATTACTGTTGGTTTCTTCATCGTGAAACGGACACTCCACACAAGAGAAAGTGCAAGAGCCTCAAGCACTTCTGATTGATTCAAATTATGCCGCTAGTTTGTAAATTCTAAAATAGTTTTGATAAATAATCTATGGACTCTTGATCAGTTTTCCAGCGCTGTGAAGTCTCTTAAATAGTGATTAAAATGTATCTGTGGGTTACTTTTTTTCACAGCAATATTTCCATGTTTTATGTTATTATGTAAACATGGGAATCCTGAATATCATACAAACCTGACGTGCTAGTCAAATCTGACTTCAGATCTGAAATCAGCGACCCCAAAATTACTTTAAATCACATAATGTTTTCCAAGAGGCAGACAAAAAGTTGAAATCTGTTGCCCAGTTTAGTTAACAGGAACACTATAATCCATTGCTCCTGGGCTGTATTCAAGCCTTCTAATGCTCCACATATCTCCAAACCACAATATTCTCTCAATCCTTTCATCTTCTACTGATTGATAAGACAGTAAAAGATTGATACATGTTAAGTGTTGATTGAAAACTGACTTTGCTTCCACAACTGATCTCAATACAACACGAATTGAGCTGTAATCTTTGTTTGATGCAAATGTCACATAATATATAATTTTCATAGCAGTTGATAATGACAGGAATTCACTTACTTTTGTGAACAAGACAATAAGAAAATATTTGGCAGGTTTAGTACTTTTTAAATATTTTTTTGAAAAAAAAAAATGAGTAAATCATAAAAATACAAAATGTATTTAATATATAAAGATACAACAGTTTATGAAACAAACAAACAAATAAAAAAGGGTGGTAGAAAAGGGGGATTAATGGAGAAACTTTAACCAGATTGTCAATAGTTAAAGATCTAGATGTGTTTAAAATAACTCTGGCACTTGTTTTAAAAACAACAACAATAACAACAACAACAACAAAAAACAAATAATGAAATGAAAAAGATAAAAAAACAAAACAAATTTCCGCCTCGCAAGTGCAATGATAATAATATTATTATCCGCTTTTCCCTAACCCATCCCACCACGGTAATGCTTATCGCTGTCTCAGAAACATAATTTGTAGCTGGGATAACAGGAGAACAAAACGAAAATCCAAACGAAGAAAACAAAACAGACTGATTATGTCTGTGTCAGTTTCATTCGGTATGACTTCTTCATATTCTTGTTTAATTGTACTGCTTTGTAACCACTCATCGTCTTAGTTACAGTCTAGATCTATTCGTTGTGCCTTTCAAGTCATAAACCAAGAAAATAATCTGCAAACTGTATGGAACGTAGCCGAAAATTTCAGAACCGACATGCTCATCATTTCACAGGAGGCGCAACGATCTCAGTGGACGAATAGATCTACAGTGTATTTATTTTTCGTTTAATTAAGTATGCAATGAAAAACGATGACTTACTTAAAGATTTTTCCTGGAAACGCTGAGAGGCGATCAGAGACACGGAAAGACATTGGTGATGATGTAATAACCAGGTCAATCTGACACTCAACAATTATTATTATTTGAATTATAGATAGATATCGGTATCAAACAATTTAAAATATAGACCAATTTGATAAAGAGGACACAGTACAGGGGTTTAGAAAAGTAAAATTAAAAAAAAAAATCCCCCACGTTCATGTCATTTTTTAAATTTCATGTAAAGAGGGAGGCATGCTCTGAAATGGTTAAAAATAGTTTGTGTACATCAGGTAGTCTAATGCATGAATGACCTAATTCAAGTTCGCGTTTCGTTTCATTGTCCCTGACTTTAGAGTTTTGAGTCTTGACAACCGTAAACAAGTTGGCCAAGGGAAAGAACTCTCTTGTCCGGAACTACGTCATAGAAGAACGAAGGTAAATATTTTCACCAATGGAATCGATTGGATTCCTTCGTACACGGCTCTGCTGTCATCTGTGTGGATTCTCGTTGGTAAGAATCACGCTCGATCTAGTTGGTCCTCTGCCTTAAAGAAAACCGTTGTCTTTTCTAGCTATTACTATGTTTATTGGGAATAATTTCATAAAGAGGTCTACAGCTGATCTAGTTTGATTGTTACCGGGTTGTTTGTCGTTTCACCGAGCATCTCTAGATCTAGACTACACTGACATGTAGATCTACACCAGCTCAAGGGTGAGACGAGTTGTGACAAGGTGTTACTCTGCGGCGAGACTCTCTCGTGGGCACGATACCAAGCATCATTCAGAAATTAGATATTGTTCTACTGAGGAAATAAATCATAGTTTGTTTTTGTCTGTGAATGATAGAGGAAGGCCTACTTTAAAGCAGCGACTTCAGGGTCTTCTTTCTGTATTATTCAAGCTTTTTTTTTTTTTTTTCTACGAACTTTGAAATTGAACAACTTAGAGCTGATCCTGTATTAAGTGTGGCGGTAGGCTCTCTAAAAGCACAAACTAGCCCATTTTAGGGTTCTAAAATATTGATCAAATTCGATCACAATAATTCCCAACCCCACTTTGCATCATACACTCAGTAGTGAAAGGGAATGCATGGACTTCTTTTATGCAAAAAAATTACTGGCTTGCAATAAATTTGTACCTACAAAAATGCTTGGTCGTGTGTTTGTAAATGACAATGCAAGTTTACACCATCAATCAGGAGAGACAGTGAAAAATAGATAAATCCCACAAAAGCCAGAAATTTCTAATAGTTCATATTCAGTTAAGCAAAAGCTTGGAAATCCCCAACAGTGTTTGTACCCCCTGCTAAAAATAGAACACCCACTGATGTTTGTTACTGCTCCACCATGCGATCTGAGAACAGTTGTCACCGGTCCCGCACATTTTTTATGTGTTTCTCTATGGACCCCCTAAAATTGAACTGGAATTTCCAGCCGTTTGCTTGGTCGAAACAAATCTATTGATACTGATGCAGAAATTGTTCTTCTTCCATAGTAGGCTCATTATGTTCAAGTTTGTTGACATTTCAATTCTGACACTCAGGTTTACATATTTGTTACTGTTGTGTTTGCTTTTCAGACCACATATTGACTGGACACTGCTTCCTCTATTGGATCTACCCAGTCTGGAGTTGTGCCCTCTGTAGACACACACACTGCTAGAACTTGTTTCTAGTTGTTTGAGACTGGTGAAGCAGGGTGGTACTCACCAAAAAACACCTCAGCACTGAAGGAAGGTAGGTGGGAATGCAGCTAGGTGTGCCTTTGACTAGTGTAGATCTAGATCTTGGCTAGCAGCATTATGTTCAGCCAGAAAGTTGGGTTGATTGGAAAGAAAATTGTAGTCACTGATGTTTGACT
The DNA here is from genome assembly GCA_039654565.1 of Peronia peronii. Classification (NCBI taxonomy): domain Eukaryota; kingdom Metazoa; phylum Mollusca; class Gastropoda; order Systellommatophora; family Onchidiidae; genus Peronia; species Peronia peronii. The sequence goes on along the minus strand of JBCEWB010129571.1, from coordinate 4,404 downwards.
CCCCAAGCCTAGTAAAGAGAACCTCAAAGTCACAGACAAATTCAGGCTGCAAAAAATTGTTGATGAACATAAAAGTCTGTTACTGATGGATAGTTATTAACAATAGAAGTTGATGAATGGTAAATCAGTGCAACAGTTAACAGGCAGTAATATGCTTTTGTTTGTTTTTTAAAATTATTTTGTTTCTGTGTTTACTATTGATTAATACAACGCTGATATAAATGTTTTTCGTTTTCTTTTAGAGTGATGTTGCAAAGTTCTTTCAAACATCAAATTTCGTAGTAAATATCACCAGGGGAGCCATAACTTGTATGATTGTATATTTTTCGAAGCTCAGCATCACAATCTGTCATAAGATTTTGAATAGCTTAACAAGTATGGATTACAGATAATATGAATATATGAACATATGGTTTGTATTATGTGACTGTAGGCTATAGGTAGACACATTCTCCAATATGTATGCTATCTCCTTTGCATGAATATCAGCTTATAGACCTTTGACTATGATATTGTGATTCTTTATCCATTGTCTTTTTTTTTTTTTTTTTCTTTTTTTTCCTGAATTTCCCTGTATCCCTCATAGCACAAATAGTGAGACTGAGGCTAAATTTGGAGAAGAGTTTTTCTGGCCGAATCAGTGTACAGATCAAAGTCTGTATTGCACCTTTTGGAAGAAAGTTGGTATTTGTTTTGGAGTTTTTCTTTGCATGTGCCTTCCTGTTATACATAAAATGACTCTTAGAGCATTAGATCTTGATCTAGTTAAGGGGGTGCTTGGGTAAGGCTTTCATCTATAAAGGGTTAAATTATCAATTTTGGGATTCCATTGAATTTGCATAGTTGATTATGTGTAGGTTGAGAAGACCAAGTGCCAAAGCTCAGTTCTACCAGTTTCAGCCCCAAAAAATGCATTTGAATTATTTATTTTGTATATATATGTATACACTGTATTGTCCATGTTCTTATGTTTATTTTTCTGTTAACTGAGCTTCCCTAAAGCCTTAAAATCTCAGCCGTGTATTGTCATACAGGCATCAGATTTGGTACACTGGAGACTATTCATATTTTTAGGTAGTAGGCTAGTTAGTTCGATGTTTTTCACACTAAGACAGCAGAAATTGTTTATTCTTTTAATCTGGATTGTTGTTTCCACTCGTTTTCCATCAACATCAACTTTAGAACTACACCGTATTTATTTCATCCATCACAGACAAATAAAGCCAAGCCTAATATTACCTCCATATAAGTCTTGTCTTTCACCTATGGGAAGTAAATATCTTTATTGGTTTTCTAAATTTTAAGAAGTTAAATTACTTGTTTTTTTTTGTCAAGCTGGCCACCATTGCCATGGCAACAAGCAATGAATTGAAATTTTTGTGACTGAAATAGAATCTCAGTAAGTTATCAGTTCATACCAAGGACATTTCACATCACTGAGGCCAAATGTTAAAAAACTCGAAATTTCACCGGAGCACCTCCTTAATGTTTTTTTGGGGGGTTGGGGGGATCCTGAGGACGAGAGCTTCTAACAATGACAATAGTACAGAGGATGAATGGAGTTGTTAATAGATTAGGAAAGCCCAGCAGTTAACCTTTGTAGTGTGAGTTGGAACTGCAGACCTACCATTTTTACCATGTAAGGAGCCTTTCAATCCTTAGAAAATAGAATTATCTTGGCTGTGTGCCCAATTCGCCTGAGAAGAATTTTTGTGTTTAAAAATTTGGAATTTTAAAATTTTCACCCGGATAACAGTGTCCCCATCTATTCTTCACCCAGTTTTTCATTGCACACAGGATCTCCAAAATATATTTGCCCTTATCTGAGAAGGCTAGATATCAGACTTCCCAACTCAAAAAGCTAGGGGACTGTTGAATCATTGAAAAAAATGCAGGTTCCAATCTTTTCCATAGCCAGTAGGATTTTATCCTACAATATGTTTTTTTGCTGAGGAGCAGATGCTATTTCCTGGGCAACGGTGCCCCCTAAAGATGTATCAGAGTGTCTATAGTGCTAGATATATTCATGATAAAAATGCGAATTTTAGGCAGAAAGGCAATGTAAGAAGTAGCTTTTTGTTACCCGTGCTATTTAAGAAAGTATGTGCAATGGAACATAATTATCAAGTCTTAGACCTCATCTGTCAACACTTTTACGGTTAAAGAAAGGTCAACTGTGTGTCAGTGAAATAGGCTCATTTTTGTTTCTGGCTTTTACTTCCTTCTATTTGATTTTCTACCCAACTATTTTTTGCTCCCTGATTCTTATTTTCTGCAGGCCAGTGCTAGATGTATGTATTTGTCATGAGGGATGAACAGGAACAAATAAAAATGAAAAAAACTGAGAGAGGTGGGTTGATATAAGTGGGACATGATGAGTTTACTTAACCCTCTTCATCCCAGAATGACATGAATATTTGATACTCGGTGAGGAATGTCTTTAAAAGAACATTCTTTGAGTTAGAAATTATTTTATATGCAACATCATTAAATGTATATAGCACAGATTTCTACAACAGACCAAGCCAGTATAATTAATGGCCAGCACAAATGATTTTGTGATAGGGATTATTTAAGGACAGTGATAAGGCTTTGTTTTTGGGACTGCTCCTGATCTTGGAGAATTAAAATAGATAAAATAAGGAAGTTCTATAACTACATTTTTAACTCCAAAGAGTGACAATTTATAGCATTGTTCATAGTAGGGGTGTTGTTTATCACACATCACCTCACTTGACTGATGACTGCTGTCAGATATAGAGTTTTAGCCTGATACGTTACCGTGGTCAAGGGGTTGGGTGCTTGCTCTTTGGTGAAAAACTCACATCCAGGGTTCAGCATTCAGATCTTATTGAGAAATGTAAAGATTAGGAGATTAGAACCTGCATTTAAAAAAATTTTTTTTTCACTGATACATTAATCCACTCAGGTAGAAAAGCCCAGCATCTGCCTTCTCATATAAGGATCAATATATGTCAGAGGTCCCGCATGTTATGTGTATTTCCTACGATAAAGACTACTGGGCAGTTAGAAATCAACTGAAGAGTAAACGCTTTCCATGCAAAATTTCCAGTTTCCAAATTTCTGCCCACAAAAAATTTGTTTTCACCAACACTGGACACATGCTTAAAGCTGAGATAATCCGACTGCCTCAGGATTGAACAGATTACATACACAGTAAGAAAGAAAAATACATGTGTGACAGGTCGTGATGGTAAAGGCAGAACCTACTTAGTGAAACCAGGACAGATCCACGCATGTCTCAGTGGAGCATGGCTTCTTCCTGTGAATGTTTTTGCCACCCTCCTTTTTCATCACACGTTATTGGCTGTGAATGTTTTTGCGTCACATAGCATGAAATTTATCAGGGTATTACGTTGTCCTTGTCACATAATATTGGACCGTCACTTCCTAATTGCAGTATAGATTGAATAGAAAAGATAGTCAGTTTTCTCCCTTTCTCTCTCTCTCTCTCTCCTTCCCAAACACGTACACTAATTATTTCCTCTCAGCCTCTCTTTGTTTTTTCCCCTCTCCTCTCACTTTCTCCTTAAGTCCCTCTGTTTTACTGATGCCACCCTCCTCCCCTCCCCCCTCCTGCCCCCGCCCAATCCCCTTTCCTCTTATATTCATGTGATCAGAATTTGTGTAGTATGTAATAGAGAGATGTTACAAGGTCCTGCATATCAAAGCTTACCATAACTGGGGAAGACTGTGTATCCAATTTACAAATCAGTTGAAATATTCCGAAATTAAAGTGGGCGTTTTAGTGACATATGTAAGAACTAGTCGTGAGCGTTACAGAAATTCATTTCTACCATCAGTGGTACATACGCTAATCAAGCTGAGACAATGTTCTTTGAGCCTGCCTTGGTCTGGTGCTGTTCGTGATGTTTTTGTTCCCATGTAAGTGTGAATGTATCTCACGTCTACACTGTGTCTCGTCATCTGTGAACAGAATTTCCTTTATGATAAGGTGAAGTTATCCTGTCTTATCTTACGTCATCCTGTCTTATCTTGTCAGGATAAGGTTTGAGCCCGCCAAGTGCTCAAACTGACGTGGTCCAGACGTCCTCGGCGAGCAGTTTCGCCTCATTCATATTCATACACCCTCCATCTCCTCATCTGCCCCCTCCCTCTTCCCTTCCCCGGATCACAGACACCCCCGTCCCCCTCCCCGGGACCACAGAGGCCCACATACATACACACACATGCACACACACTCTTTCTCTCCCTTTCTGTAGATGTGATGCTAGTTTGACTTTGTTTTGTGCAAGTAGCCAACTAGAGACATACATACACACTCATACATACATACATACACACTCATACATACATACATACACACTCATACATACATACATACATACATACATACATACATACATACATACATACATACAT
>JBCEWB010129560.1:0-11267 GCA_039654565.1 Peronia peronii | reverse complement strand
TATCTATCTATCTATCTATCTATCTATCTATCTATCTATCTATCTATCTATCTATTTATCTGTCTGTCTGTCTGTCTGTCTGTCTGTCTGTCTGTCTGTCTGTCTATCTATCTATCTTTCTATCTATCTATCTGTCTGTCACCTGCCTGTCTATCTATTGTTCATCTGTCAGATTACCTGTTTGCCGACTGTGTGGCTTTCTGTCTGACTTTCTATCTACATCTGTCTGTTGATTTATTTATTTCCTCTTACACCGTCTCTCTTTCACTGTGAACATACGTACCAGACCTAGCTGTGAAGACCTCTTATGGAGCTTATCAGATACACTCTTCCTCTTCTTTCATTTATTGTTAACTCCTTAAGTACGAGTGAGTTCTATTTTAAGTGTGTCCTACAGGCTACAATTATATATAAAACAATACAGCTTGATAACCTGAGACATCTGTCTTGGAAATCTTCTTCTTTTTTTTTTTTGAAAAAGGCATATCGCCGAGACCCCATATCTACTAGCACATATGGGAACCTGGCAGACTGTATCTTTTTTTGTCACGCGATAATCGAAATACAGCCAAAAGTGAAAATTATCTGATTTCATCGTGTGCGTCTTATATCGAGCTTGAGATAAAGTATTTGCCAAGTAGTTCTGTTTTACTGGTCCTTGGTTGTCAGAGATTTCAGACGAATGGAATTGAAAGGAATGGACTTGACTTCTAGTTAAAATATATCTACGTTGTCCTTCATACTCTAGGGGTTTCATTACAGTACTATGTTTTCGGAGCACATCGTATGTGCATTTTGTTGATTTTGATTTTATGGTAAGTTGATAATGTTGAATTTATAGTGCGTTGATACTGTTGAATGTGTATCTTGATATTTCTGGCCTGTTGATATTGTTGAATTCGGATTTTGATTTTACATAACCTTTGCTGTCGAATTTGGATCTTGATTTTATAGTAAACTGATGCTGTTAAATGTAGATACTGGTTTAATGAGATATACTCGGATGTTGTCAAATTCCATTTAGTAAGAATGTTTAATATGACTGTTGATTCTGTAGTGTATTGATGCTATTGAACTAAGAGCTTGATTCTGTACTCTTTTGATGCTTATGTATAAGTGTAGGTCCTGTGGAGACATTGGTACTATTTGCCCACAAATGGCTTTTCAGCATCACATTATGGTATTAACTGATGATGAATGTCACAACTCCAAAGAAATTCCTCTGGGTATATACTGCGCTTTTTGAGACTGTGGGTGTGTTGGGGTGTATATTTTAATATATGTTCGTTCACAAGCAAGTTGATTAGGTAAATGACCAGAGGACCTGGCGTCTTAACCATCCATTTCTTGATGATGATGGTGACGAAATTTAATTCCCCCCTCCCCTCCTCCCCTTTAGGTCAACCATCTCCCAACAAAAACAAAAACAAAACAAACAAACAAAAACAAAAGAAAGGCCGAAATTTTAACAAACAAACAAACGAATAAACAATCTCATGAAACATACATGTGCTAACAAAAAAAAAGAAATAGCCGAAAGAAGAACTGATGATGGATGCAATAAAGCGGGGAGATATTAATATTTATCTCATGAAAAAAAAAAAGACAATGGTTTGAGAGGAAAAAAACAATGATGTAAACTAAGGCAATACTTTATTCTCCATTAAGCGCATTGTTTTTTAAGGATAACTTTTAACACACCAATCAACAAACTACTAACTCACACTACAGTGAACAACACATTTCACTTGATACCTGAACTAATGTACATACTGGGTTATTATTACGAATACTGGATTATTTAATTATCCTACAGAAAGGGTTAATCTCATTCCAAGATCAGACATAGATAACGTAGGACAGTAGACTCATCCGAGGTTCGACCCTACCTAAGATATTGACATTACGTGACCCACTTAAGAACTGACTTGCCGGTGTTATTCTTAGCCAGATAATACACACTGTATCGAGATTTGACTCTTTCAGGAACTGACTTCTCAATTATGATTTATAGTCTCTGGCCTGATAACACCCGAGCTTCGGTATCGATAAATATATTTTGTCCCCTTTCAAGACACGATTACACAATGTTATTCCTAACGTCTGCTCCACAGTTGCCAGGTTGGGTTCACATAATGAGATAATACATGTTTTAATATCGTTCCCGACAAAGAATTTTGTTTGCCAGGCCAAACGATTATTGAAATTAAAATTATTTATGGTTTAAAGTGGCATAAAATTTAAACGGATGCAAAATCTGGTAGAGGGGTAAAGAAGGGATAATAACAGACAGTATAAGGGCGACAGAACAGTGCAATGAAATGAAATTCACTGTTAATTTAATTAATAATGTTGTTGGTAAAAGTCATTTCAAAATTATTTATGCTACTCACAGAAATGAGACTGTCAACGAAAGAACAGAAATAGATAACGCAATAAGTTGTTATCTTAATTAACATCATTGTCATTTGAAATCATGTTTGGAGCATATTATATGTAACAAAACCAAACAGACCAAAAAAATTCAATGAACAGAAGATATAAACTATGAAAACAGTATTTAATAATATAATTCTTATCCAAAGCGGTGTAAAAAAAAAAAATACAAAAACAACAACAACAACAAAAAAAGTTTGAGATCTTATGATTATAGAAATATTCTTATAAAAGGACAGAAAAAGGCGGCTAAATCTGTTAATATCTAAGATAATCGTACATTTACATATAGTCAAAAAATGGCGAAACAACTGTTCGCAAGTGGCTGAAAGGCATGTCACAATGTAACCGCAAGTCAAATATTCAGGATATTAGAAATAGAACTCATGACATCAGAGGGTTTCCATAACTCTAAATATTAAATTCAGGTACACAATACGCATACGTTTCTCACTAAATTAAAGATCTCACTGAGTCCGTCCTCCTGCCAAAAGATTTTTTTTTTTCTCGTTTTTCCTCTTGGCTAAAATGCTCTAATTACGATACACAAAGTCAACAAAACAATGCAAACTAGCGTATATTGTTTGGTTTCCGACAATGTTTAATTTTCGTCTTCATGCAGGAAAATTAAGAGCGATCATGATTTTCAGACAGTAAGGCTGCACCAGCATTACAAATTTTGTGTTTAGTTTATGATGGTTTTCACATAATTACACACACACACACACGCACATATACATACACACACTATAGAAGAGAAAGGTGGAGCAGGGGAGGAAAGGAGGTAGGAGATAGATAGACAGATAGATTGCTACTTCAATAAATATTACAAATCTACGCCATTTAGACTCTGAAATTACAGAATGTGAGGCCATGAAATTATGAAAAAAGGACTTATAGGTTCATAGTCATAGCTGGTACCTGCATAAGCTTACAGAGGCTTAAATGATTCGAGAATGGGATATTCATTGAATAATTCATATTTTTATGAGAGGGCTGGATCGTAACATGTACATTCAATATAAGTACACTGGAAATATTCTTATTACTGGCATTTCAATACTTTCTCTTCACACACACACACACACAAAACACACACACACACACACAACGAGAAAAATACTTCAGTTTCTACTACTGCAAGGCATACTTTCTGCTGATGTAGATCTCTACATGTTCATCTCTCTCTCTCTCTACATCTATATGTCTTTTTTATATCACCAGAAAAAAACCGTTTTCTGCGAAAATCGGAAAAGAAGGGTCGAATGCTGAAGAGAAAAAGAGGCTTTCTGTGGATGTGACGACGTCATGCATCTGACCGCCACGTCACCAAGACTGGGGCTCTACGTCACCACACCTCGAACCTCATCACGAGGGCAGGAAGCGAAATGGCGCCGAGGTCGTTACGTCACCAAGAGTGCTCCAGCCAATGTAAGTAGTTCCATCACAAATCAGACTCCCCATATCTCGTATTGTACTTTTCACACTGACAATGCAAAAGGAAAGGCGTTTCATAATAATGCGAAAATGGAACTGAATGCTTTCGTTTGTATTTTGTTTGAAAAAGGTAATAACCAAATTTAAGAAAAGACAAACAAGAAATAAATATATCAGACAAACAAAAACTGTAACTAAAAACTAACATGGCAATGCTTGGTTTCAAATTTATGTAAACAATCGTCTCACAGTGAAGTTCGTCTCAATTACTGTGAAATTCAGCGAAACCATTTATATCTTCTAAGAATTCGCACAGCCATGTTGAGGACATCTTTTCCTGAACAGCATTGTGACAGGACAAATATCCTTTAGCCAATAGAACAGATGTAATAACCCCAAATCTGTTAAAGATCAACACAGAAAAAGTCCTTTTAAAGACTATTTTTGGTGGATTTTGAAGCGGTGAGCGTATTGGCAATGAACAGAGTGAAATCTCTCGATCTTTTAAGTAATGGGTTAATTACATGGCTTAGAAGGTCCAGATGACACGGAGTGAGAGAGAGAGAGAGAGAAAGAGAGAGAGAGAGAGAGAACATGAATCAATAGGAATAAAGCGGTGACAACTCGTCGCTATGTGTTCATTATATTAGGACTCTCAATTTCGAGTCTTGAAAGTTTGCTTGGCTTAGACGTGTTGTTATCGTTTTGAGAAAATTGCACTTCAAACCTTGAAAAGCAAAAATATCCTAAATTCTTGAAAAGTGAACTAAGTTAATGCCAGTTTTCACGATCACGTTAATTTTCATCTTTTACTATGTGTTAATTTCTCATAAATACAATTTTCTTAAAACAATGCCAATATCACTAAAGATAAAAATTAGTCTTTCGAGGGTCGATTTTCTGTCATGCTTTCAGAATTTGTTCTTTTGAATCTTTAGCGTTTTATTCTCTCCTTTCAGTGTTGTAGTATCGTTGTTTGTTACAATCCTCGCTCTAACGTATTTACAACATCATTAATTACAAAAACCATAATGTTGGTTTAAATTTCATAGCCGGCTAGAATAAGATAAATGTGGTCGTTGTTGCTGTCTTTATTTTGTTGATGTTGTTTTTGTTGTTATTGTAGTAGTTGTAGATATAAGCTCACTTTTATTATCATTTTTTTCAAATTATCTATTTATTTACATTTTTACGACATAATAAAACGTTGATGTTATCTTCGTTATATAAAGAGACCACTTTGGAAAATAAATAAATTCATTGCCACCATTAGCGACACGCTTGTCACTTTGCGCCAGTGTCTCTGACACCAGGCAGTCTTTGATATCTTACGTTGTGTATCTTGTCTACAATGTACGTGATTTTATTTGTTTCTTCGTGTTGGAGTTTATCGGCACATCAGCATGATATGGCTATATTGTGCCAAGATGATGGAATAACCTTTACATGTCAGAAAGATTGATCAAAGTATTTAAAAAGCATATCACTGTATGGCCGATGCGTTTACGATTTATAAAAGGAATATCAAAAGGTGTATAAAAATTTTGATTGATGTTAGCACATGTACGTGAGTATGTGTGTATATGTGTGGGTCTGTATAGTTATTTTAAACGGTAGAGAATGATTTAATGTCTACCAGCTAAAAATGACTATTCCTCCGGAGGACAAATGAAATAAAATGTATCTTATTTTTATCTTTTCTGATTTTACCTTATCTAATCTTAACTAATCTTAACTAATCTGTTTACTCGGGACTGTGTAATGGCAGTATTACAACAAAGACATTATTTTCTCTCGATTGACCACAGAAATGAACCCCCAGGAAATAACCGATAATTGTCTTCAAACATTTCGCCAGGGCTATATCTACTGTGACGGTAATCCTCAGGGGGAAACGTTTTAGCCAGCAATAATATTGATCTACCCTTTCTAAAGTGCTGCCTCCATCCGTGAGTTGGACCAGTTGACAAAACAAAGGTCTTGGCCAGGACCTTTTCAATCATCCAGCAAATCCCCCTTAAGCACGGTCAAATCGTCGAAAATTCCTTTGGCCCCCAAACAGGGCAATGCAATTATCGCGCCCAATCCCGTTGCTGGGCGATCGTAGTGACTCCTAAATGCAAATGCTGGCAATGTTACCAGTGCATTTTATAACGGGCAGCGATAGAGAATGGCGCTCACAAAGTGACTGCATATTGCTTCCATTAGTTTCGAGTCAAGATTTGTGAGATTTCATTACGTTGTTGTTGGTTTTTTTCTGTGCTAAAATCGGTTATCAACGTTAAGTGTAGCCAAAGACTATATAATAATTCTTCTGACTTGAGAAAACTATGTGCTTCTGGAGAACATAAGCGGCAGAATCCACATCTACCATTTTCAAATTATTGAAGAAAACTTTTTGGTCCAAAAGAGTTAAATAATCTTTTCATCTTTGCCTAAACGATTCTTTCAAACACGGGAAATTTAATCTACTCTTTTGTATTTGGTTGATGCAAAGTTCATTCACGATGGGCAAGATTTCAGCTGTAACAGTTATGTTTAGCTTTTGCTGTCTGAAACTCACCAATAACTTTAATTGTTAACAGAGATAGAAGAATTTTTTTTTCTTTTTAAAAGCGGAATTTCCTGTGTAAAGGGTTAAGGATCTGCAATTTAACAGAATAGATCAAGAGTTTACCAGTATACCAAATACCGTGCCCATCGCTCTCCTTTTACTCGAAATCCGAGAGTTTTGAAGTATTAATTTCGGACACCATGACGGAGATTTGTGGTGACCTTTCAACTTTTGGATCTTCTCAACGACAGTGAATAGATTATTCAATAGGCACACCGTGTCAAAGATAACACCTGCGGCCACATATAGTTTGGCTGTCACCCGTCTTTCTGGATGATTTAAGTAGCAGTTGCGGTATATGTTTACTCTTATGGAAACGTGTTTTCGAATTCCTATGGATTGGCACATATCGACGGATTGAATGTGTAGATCTCATTTTAAACCACAGGATTCTCTTCAGAATTGTAATTAATTAAAAGTCCAAACTGCTTTGTCGAAGTTGGTTTCATAACCATTTTTTTAATGTGATTTCCTAATTTCTTCTTCTTCTTCTTCTTCTTCTTCTCCTTCTTCTTCTTCTTCTTCTTCTTCTTCTTCTTGTCATCACTATTGTCATCAAGGCCATCAATATTCACATTATTATTCTTGTTCTTCTTTCATATCTGTTATTAATCTGATGAGCCATTGTTAGATCTATTTTATTTTTAATCTCCTTAGTGAATATAGTGTTCTGCTAATTGTTATCGTTTGCTTTATTATTAATATTTATGCTCATTGCTGTTATTGTTATTATTACCATTATGTTAACATTATCAGCAGCTGTATTGTCATTCCTTAGAAATGTCTTAAAATGACTATCTACCGGTAAAATTAATTTAATACACTAGAAGACATAAAACAATATCACTTATGTAGGTATCTCATAAATCGAGAGAAATAATGGGACTGGCCACATTTTCAAACTCTTTGCGGTCTTCATCGGGGCAACAGAAAAAAAAAAAAAAGCATTATTATGGTTTTTACTGATGTGGTTAATTCCCATAGCAGGGACTATCATTACCTTAGTAAGAAGAACCTGGTAATTTTTCGATTCTCTGCCTCTGTTTCGTTGACCTCCATAGATGCACATACAGCCTCCTCCTCTTTCAATCTATCCCCACTCCCCTTTATATTTATATTTATTGGGTGATTTCCGATCCCCTCTTACATTTCACCTGCTGACCTTCCCAGTTGTCACAAGTGAATTTTGAAGAAGCATTTGAATCTTTTCTACATTATAAATTTAGAAAAAACAAAACAAAACAAAACAAAAACAATACTCGAAAACTACTGAATGTATCCATATGAAATCTGGCACACAATATTGTTGCATAAAGATCTGTGTTTCTATTTACAAAAAGCAGAAAAAAGCTTACTATGTTTGACGATATTCTAAAAAGGCGATAACTATTGAATAGTAAACCTTCGAGAATGTTTGGTACGAATTGTACGTTCGATAGAATAACGCGTTCAAAACACCAAACACGTTGTCTTTGAGCAGCATTCAGTTTAATCATCCAAGATACCAACATCGAGGTGTGCACGCTTGCCATATAATGTTAAGTCGAAGGCCGTGGGTTCTCTTCTAATAATTTAGATTTTTCCAAGATAACTTCCTCAATGAATGTGTCATACTGGACGTTTTAACTTTTCCGTAGCTGTTCAAAGATGCTGATTTTATGTTTTAATTTTCCCGTAGCTGTTCCAAGATGCTGATTTTGACAATAAGGAAACAACAAGTTAACAATAAGGAATCAACAAGTTAGACGTTCGGATTCTGGCTAGTAAAAGGTCCTGTACAGGCCCAGGTCGCACAAATTGACGTTTCATGTTGGGATCTTCGTGGTTTTTACTAAATACATAGTCTAGCGCCGATAGCGGGGAACATTAAAGGAAATCGATGGCGATTGCAGTAGGTCTTATTTACTGGCGTCCGTTGCCGATATTTCTGACTCTGGGGAGCAAAAACCATGAGGCCATTCTGCTGGTTTGTGGAAAATGACAGTAAATGCCATATTTTATATTAAAAGATCGATAACACTCGGGTGGTTTTTATTGTGTTCTGTTTCGTTACATTTTTTTTTAATGTGGTCTAAATTCGTCTAATTTTTCTTCCTTTTAGAGGTGTGCCCGTTTTCTTATGTTGTCTTGTATTGTGTATTACAAGACAGATGTGAAATTCGATCGTCTAGGGTCATCTAGCACTGAAGTCAACAGACTTTTGAGAAAATAGCTCAGACTGAAAAAAAGCCATACTTTTGTAAAAAAAATAATAAATTGATTTAGATAGATGAATAAATAAATAAATAAATAAATAAGTGGATGAATGTATAAATATATATATATATATAAATACGTACATACACAAACAGATAAACGAATAGGTGAGTAACATAATAAATAAATAGATAAATAAATGAACAAGTGGATAAATAAATAAATAAATAAATAAAAAGAATAACGCAATAAATGAATAAAAAATAAAGTCATAATAATTTGTTTATTTCTATGCAGTATTGTGAAAGTGCCTCCTCCCTCCCCCCAACACATACTTTCTCATTGTATTCCTGAAATTGTAAATATTGGTACACGCTGTCTTCTCTAATAAACTACGGTAGCTCTGGCCTAACTGCCTATTGATGTTGTTCACCATTTGTTCAAGAGGCAGCGAGAGTGTGACGACATCAATAGTTCAAGAACGTTCTACGCCATCGCTGGCAAAACCATGACGCTGTTGGATAGTGTTTAGTGGAGCTGACACACGCTATTTGTCGGCAGGGGTGGTGGCGAAATTATACAATTTAGGAACACATTGGATGAGGCAGGATAAAATTTTCCACTACTGGAATAGAACTCTTGTTTATCTCGTACCGGTACTGATAATAAATTTCTTTGGTTAATGCACAATGCTGTTATGAAATTATGGCAGTAATCAGCCTACTGACTGAAGAATATTTTATTTCACGATGAATTAAAGATCATAAATAAATAATTTTGCGTCTTCTAAAATATCATTTCATAATCTGAATAACTGTTAGAATTTAATGGGCAATTCTTTTTAATCTTTGCGTCATGAGCTTACAATTATTGAACTCTGAGAACTAGACACTTATGAATACCGGATTGTGGAACAAAAACAGTGAAAAAAAAAAAAAGCAATTGTCAGTCAGGGAAGTTTTATATTAAAAAATAATAATTATAAAATAAATAAAGCTAACAATGAACATGTCAGTGAAAACAATGACTTGTTATCGTGTTGGACTTTGCCATTTCTTATGGATAAACTCTGTAAGATACATTTATATGACTTTATCATATAGTTATCTACACGGGACGACAAGAAGAGGTTTGGTTCATTGAAACTTACTACTGCCACGGTAAGGCAGTTGACATGCATTGTGCTATTGCATTGTGCCTGCCTGCCAATTGTCAGTGTTTATCACGAGGCGCCTGTGACTAATTGTTAAAACAAAACAAAACAATTGTAAGACTACCTAGGTAAATATTTCCTACTGTGTTTAGCTGGAAAGATAGTTGTCATGAAATCCAACTATTGATCTTTTGTGTATGTGTGTCAGGATCTAACGGCGCATCAGCACGATTATGGCCGTATTGTGGTGCCTAAACTACATTATTGATCGTTCAAATTGTGATGACCTGGTATTTCTGGAGAAAACGATCGTGTTAAAGAGGTATTGGAAATGTGTCTAATTCGATAAAACTCCATTGCTACGGTTGTTGTCGCAACTTTGACCTCACAATCACTTCGTGCACTGCAGCAGCCAGATACGATTGGCTAACTACATCGTGTGAACGTAATACTTCTTTAACCCCTTGAATGCCAGTATTGCAGAAGCCTGATTTTGAAAGATTACTTCAAAGCCAATTTATTATTTGGCTCTTGCAACGCCTGTATCTTAGAAACAAAACTATTTGATCTTAGTAACCATGTGAATATTTAACAGTTGATTTCTTCTTTCATCGCTTGTTTCTTTTCTTCTTCCTCCTCTTCTTGTTTTCTCCTCCTTCTACTTTTTGCGCTTCTTATTCTTCTCTTCCTGCTACTTCAACTTCTCTTTCTGCGTTCTCTGTATCACATATCGCCCGTAATATGTACTAGGAACGCTATGCACCAGAGACCCTCTGCTCTCCCATGCAACTTTGCGTTGCCGCTCCTTGGGGCCAGATGCCTTCTCTTGGTTGTAGGCACTGTTAGGCACGTATTCTGCGCTTCTTAGATCCTTTCCACCAGTATTCCTTCATGTGACTCCAACTTTGAATTTTATTGGTCGAGATGCTGAAATTAATCATAGCCAGTTCTCGGTCGGAAAATTTTTAAATTCTAGCAGTGCCATTACATTATGCTGGAACATCTGGATTTCTATAAGATAATTATCCATATTCAAGATACAGCAGTTTATACCTTCCAGAAACATATAACATCTTATTGTAGTGTATGTCATTTGAAACAGTTCAAACACATAGTCCAGCTTACTACCTCTAGGATGAGCTCTTTTCGGGTTTGGTAATGAACAGTATCGTTTGACAGGTGCTGAAATGAGTGATTTTTTTTTACTACTCTTCTGTTGGGCCAGTCTTAAAATGACTTTTGACCTCTGTAGACGACATAATAGTAATACATTATCCTCTGCCTCGAGGAAAGAGCCCCCTGTTATTATTTGACACTGTGTAACAAGAGTGATTGGTGTCATCACAGATAATACAACTGCACGAATATACGGAAGTGTAGGGAGAGAGAGAGAGAGAGAGAAGTATGTGTGTGTGTGGGGGGGGGGGAGTG
>JBCEWB010129550.1:0-11268 GCA_039654565.1 Peronia peronii | reverse complement strand
CGAATACATAAAACTTAATAAACTGAAAACGGATATATAGTAGAACTGTTATAAGAAATACCGTGAACGATTCAAGAAAATTCTCATTATGAATGGAATTCATTTGTAAGAAGTATTCAATTGTTCACTAAACTTGATCATTATCATTCTTTTTTTACTTTGTAGATTTGTTAGACATGTCAAGTTAGCAACTCTGTGAGTTAGGCTAGTTTGTAATCTTTCAAAACAATCATGAAAGAACGAAATAAGAAATAAAATAAAACGCCAAAGTAATCTAATCAGATGGGTATTTCAATCCCGATTTAGAGCTCGATGGGGGGAATATTGCCTGTCATGAGAAAAAATGTCCTTAATTTTCCCTCATAGATTTGTCTTAATGCCAACGGGTGCAGCTTCACATAGAAAAAGAAATATCAATAAAATCAACCCAAATGAGACTAAACTGGTTGCAGAAAACAGGATAATTTTTGGGGGGCTCATTATGCTATTTTTGTCAATTTAAAAATACTGATTTTAAAACGAGCAGCTACGCTCGATAATGAGTTAAACCAGTGGCATCTATTTTAAAGAACTAGAGAAAAAAATCAGGCAGAAAGATAATAAAAGTTAGATGGGATCTGTCCACAAAAGGAAATTCCATTCACATTTGATGAGAACACGGTATACATTTAAGATATATTCACACTCAGCTGCCCATAGACAAAAATATCACGCAGAGCATCGGAACACGGCAGATTCAAGAAAAATTGCGCTCAAGAAACATTGTAATATAATAGAAACAGAAAACAGACTTACGAAAGCTGATGAACAATCCATGTCCAGTATTAAACTGGCTGTGTGATAATATTGCTGTCGTGTTTAGAATCTAGAGTAATTTTGAACACAATCGAATTTTTATTGCAAACAAAACAAATGAAATGATAAATCACCAGACTTTATTATCTGAAATGGAAATAATAAAAACAATTGCAGACAGAAACCCAAGATAATAAAGGTGCTATAAGGAACATAGCATGTCACTAAATCATCACTAAGAAATGGTACATATTTTTCTTGAAAAAAAAAATCAATATACATGACAGAATATTTTCCAGGAATAGCAGGAATAACGTCATGGATTTTGCATACGTTTATTTTACAAAGCATCTGGAAGTAATAAGCCACACACGATTCCTAACAGCGGGGAAGCTAAATGTGAACTTGGGATAAACAAATTAAATTTCATTTGCTCGGTTAGAAAATTCTTCTACTCAAACACAGTGATATTCAGAATCACGTATATTGAAGATATACCTATCATGGTTCATTCATTTTTTTTCTTTTAACTTTGCTCCATTCACAAAAAAGTACACGATCGTGTTATCCTTTTTCTCTCACCCCTTTAGATAACCATACGAACTCCGCGGCTAACGCAGATGTACTCACTTTAAACTTGAAACATTTCTGACAGATTTTGGATTTTCATTGCTTATTATCATCTATAAGATCTTAGCACAATGGTTACAGTGACTATGTGACACTATGTCTATAGCTCAATGACCAGGTGGCTATCAGAAAACAGAGAGATGACCCTGTTTTACTTGGGACAAGGGTGTTCGTGTTTTAGAATAGCAAGAAATAAATTATATTCTGAGAGAGGCGGGGATTCAAAATGAACGAAGCAAACGAATTGAGTGATCATCGGTGATGGCCTATCTGGAAAATAATTCCGATCTTAGATTTTTAAGTCATCAATATATCCTCAGAATGTCAAATCTTTCGTCTTATGAAAATAACATCAACTGAGCAAGCTAATGTGCGAGTTTGTATTGATATATATCTGAACAGAAAATGGTGTTTCTGATTAAAAAAAACTATATGGCATCTTTTTTTGTGATCAGCTTCTTCTTTGTCTTATTGCTCGGCTTTCTGACTATTCGACCCACAAGAATCCATGTCTGAAATTGTAGATCATTCAGTCAAGGACGCTTTTGTATCTGATCTCTCTGTTCTGAAATCCTAATTTACCCTTGCTTTTCTGTATTCCTCACCTTTGCTGCGATGTCTTGTGCTCAAGTTCACTTCGCTTTTCTTTCTGGTTACGTTGACTGCACCGATTTGCACTGTCTCAGACAGGCCTTGCGAGAACGTTAGCGCTCGAAAATAGCGGCCTGTCTAAATGCCATCAATTTCCCAGGGTTAACTGTACAAAGCGGGAGGTAACTCTTTATCATGATCTAATGAGCGTTCCCTAATCGTTGATATAATTTGATTTTCAATTTTATTAGGTTCTTTATTTGCTTGTGTGCGACGCAGGTCTTTGATTTAATGTTTCTAGCACTTTTCTGTCTATCAGAGTTGCACATCTTTATTGATGCTTTGTGCACGTTCGTAGTCTTTGTCTTCATGCATGTGATAAAAGACTCACTGCACGCGAGCGTAGATCCCATCAACGTTTTTGAGATTCCAGCGAGCAGGTTTAGTGTAGAAAGCTGCGGCAAAGGTGTATCAAAGAACACACAAAGTAAACAGGACAAAAATGAAACAAAAACAGCATAGGCGTTATCGAGGCAAGTAGGCAAACATGAGACGATTGCACACATGAAAACCTATTGTTTCTCTGATTTTGAACTTTCTTATCTTTAGCCCTGAACAGCTGAACAAGGTATATTCTGGTTGTATCTATATATACTCTTTTGTAACGTTTTTGACACACTAATAGAGCATATTGGATATTCATCTAGCTGTTCACAAATCAGGAACAATATCATATTGAATTCCGCCCATGGAATTAAATCACTCTCTGTACTCCAGCATATCATTTTTGATACAGTTTTTTTAGACCTTTTTTTTTTTAAAGTTGAGAGCTAACAACATTTTGGCTGTTTTATTTGAGAAAAGAATTTAAATGCACAGATTTTAAATGTAGTCCAATATTCAATAACTATAGAAGATCTCAGAGTGAGATTACGAAAATTCAACTCTGCCCCAGGGGCCAGTATGAAAGAATCAGACCTTTGCAGGACAGATAAAAGAGAGCAAAGCACTGTTATGGTGAAGCCAAAACGTCTTATCTATATCATCATCATTATCATCATCATTTTACTGTCGTTTATTAACAGATATCACATAAAGCCACCTGCAAACACACAGACACACACACTCATACACACACGCGCACGCAAACACATACAGACCCACACAAAAAATGAAAAATAAAGAAATTTTAAAAAATAATAAAAACAAATATTATCATCATTTTATATAAATGTCTTAAAATGTCAAGACATCTTTTTTAACCGATAACTGACTAAATACCGTTAAAAGAACCAAAGAGCAACCTGGAGAGCTGGTAAATGTCACATTTAATAAACTGATTGAACATGCCAAATTTTCATGACAGCCTAGTTCTTCAAATGAAAATTTACGTAAATCATCATCAACCTTTAACTCTGGTAAGAATAATTCAGGCGCCGTTGACAGTGTGTCATACGACATGTCTTGTGTAGTTGGATCTGGCTGAGACAATGGCTCCTATTGGCAAGTCTGACTTTGGAATTTTTCCTTTCCTAGATGAGTTGGCAGCAAGGGTTTACAAATCCCACCGCGCGAAATATTTATAACTCTATCTGCCTGTGTGTTATCTGTCTGTCTTTCTGTCTGTCTGTCTATCTGTCTGCATGCCTATTTCTCTGTCAGTCTGTTTATCCATCTGTCCGTCTATTTATAGGCTTACCTATCAGTCAGTCTGTCTGCTTTACATGTCAATTTGTCTAACAGTATGTCTTCTGTCTTTCCATCCGTCCGTCTATCTACCTAAATCTATCTAAATATTAATACATAAAAAGAAAGGTAGAAATAGACAGAAAAAGAGAGACCAACACCAAGAGAGAGAGTGAGAGAGAGAGAGAGAGAGAGAGAGGAATTAGATAAATACAGATTTTCATCATCATCTCCATCCTTAGGCAAAAGCAACAATAACAACTAAAAGAATAAAGAAAAAAAGAAGGAAAGAGAAAAAATAAATAAATAAATAAATAATAATTAAATAAATGAATAAATAAATAGACTGATAGAGGTCTGGTGTTCTTAGTCCACTTTTTCTAAAATAAACTAACTCTCGTCCTTGATTCTTTCTTCCTTTTCTTCTCTTATTCTCTCCCTAATAGAACTGTTCTCCTTTAGGACCGATTTATTCGAACTGATAGATCTTTGTCTCTCTGGAGCTGGTGAGAGACAAGTTTTAGTAAAGCATGTGTTACGTCAATCCAGTAGTCCGTACGTGCCTGTGCTCCATTCATAGAGCTCTTTCAAGGGAAACAAACCAATGTTTGATTGGCCGTAATTATGATGACATCCAGCTGCAAAACAGCGTCTGACTAATTTGTGCTTTATCTTATAATCACTAAAATTTGTCTGGATGAGGGGAGGGGAAGTGAAGTGAGGCAGGGGAAAGGAGCATGGGGTTGGGGGGAGGGGTGGGGGTTTGGTAGAGAGATTGAAGAAGGGAGAACAAAAAAAAAAAAAAAGAATGGCTTCCACGGAAGACAGAAAAGAATCATTCAGGGAAAGAGGAGGAAGGAAAGTATGGGTATGGGGGATATTACTAGAATTTGCCATGCTTCATGTACAAAGGTCCACAATAACTTGTTTAATGTTCGATTTGCAAACAAAAAGGATTTCAAAATGCGAGGATCTGTTATAACCTCTTAATTGGTATGGTCATTCACACATAGTCCTTCAGGCAAGGATGTCTTACGCTTCTGGGATGTGAGATACGAAAAAAAAAACGAACCTGGACAAGTCAATTGTTTCGAGTCCATTAAGCTGTGATGTGATTTTCCTACAAATATTTTCCATCTACTGAATTTTGAAATACACTCGCTCAGACACCTAAATACGTCACAATTACAACAACAACAACAAAACAAACACACAAACAAACAAACAAAACAACAAGAAAAATCTCCGCCTATGTTGCATTTCTGAAAGTAGATTTTTTTTAGTTTACCTGTGCTAATGCTTAATTTGATGCTTTAAAAACATCACCAAAAATCTATTATTTGATATAC
Organism: Peronia peronii; assembly: GCA_039654565.1. Lineage (NCBI taxonomy): Eukaryota > Metazoa > Mollusca > Gastropoda > Systellommatophora > Onchidiidae > Peronia > Peronia peronii. The sequence goes on along the minus strand of JBCEWB010129550.1, from coordinate 6,217 downwards.
TTCATGGATTTTTATTTTTACTTAATGCCACAGGTGCAGTGGATTAAGAAATAAGAATTTGTCTTCGTGTCGAACATTTTTTCCATTGTAATCCCGGCTATTGACTCCTCGCAGTTGCTGTATATTTTCATAAAATTCCAGTAGAATGGCTTGTGGGCATATTGCAGAAAATCAAAGAGACTTTGTGGCACAATTTGTCAGCATCACCTGACTTTAGTGACAGACTAGATATTTTTGAGATTGCTTGTATGTGCGGCATTTCCAAACGTGGTTTCAAGAAGGCATAACGAATGTTCTGATGTCTTTGAATATTTTGACAATGGACATATTAAATAATGAACTTTTCTGAGATACTCAGCTGGCCGGGAGAGGAGTGTTCATAGTCATGTTGCATGCGTGTGACGAAATGTGGCGTTCTGTTGTCTAATCACTCTGCCTGTTCGGGATTCCACTGTCATTCTCAGGATTACGTATTTGTGAAAAGTGATTCAAGTTTCCACGTATATGAGGATGTCATACTTTGACAAAAAGTTTTGAAGTCACAGTTGAAAGAAGCGGTGCTTCACCATTTACTTCACAGTGATAATTAGCACATTTTTCATGAGCAAGAAAACAGGGCATTGCAAAATAGTATGAGACAATTCTGACACTTGTATGAGCTTTCGACATGATCCTTGTAAATGTCACCCAACATGATCTTTGCATACGACGCTAAAATGACCACTGCATTTGACTTCAATATGACTTTTGAACAAAATGTGAGCCTGATCCTTCCTTTTGAAACCAACCTGACTTTTGCACAAGGCGCTAACGTCACCACGCTAAGTTTACACTGCGTCCACAGATACCTGGTCATCCAGCATATCATATTGCTGCCTCTCAACTTGCTGAATGTGGTCTTTAACACGGCAACCGTGATTGTTATTGTCTTGAATCCAACCCTTCACAATGTTGCCAACCTCCTTATCAGCGCCCTGGCGGCCATTGATGTATTAGAGGGCGTCTCCTCTCTCCTGGTGGATGTTCTCTTCTTTGCGGGATATCTACACTGTTCTAGGAACTGTGAGAACGTTTTTGATGATAAGGAAATTCGTGGACTGAGTTGGCTGCGATTTGTTATCGGAACATCCTACTCCTGTAACTACTTTTTCCTTTTACTCATTGGTATGCAGTTGTGGCTCTATATTTGTAAACCTTTTCTATATCAGCGTATGATAACTTTAAAGCGAGTGGGCATGGCCCTTGGTTTTGGTTTCTTTTTGGCAGTAAGCCTCAATATAGACATCTTAATGGATGGGTATCCTATGGATAATCGGTCGACGTATCGAAAACGTGTCTATGTTGTCCCGGCTATTAATGCTGTAGTGTCGCTTGTGATTTTAGCTCAGTGTTTTCACATTGCTGTAGTGGCTTGTAGCCATCAGCGTAGCACTTCGAGACAAGTAGCCACGATAGATGCAACCCCAGCTAATGGGGCAGCCAGTCATATCAACGTACGAATACGCAGGAGTATGAAGATTGTCAAAGTGTTTGTGACGGTGTTTGGTGTCTTCCACATCTGTCTCACACCCTACATTCTCTTCAGAGCTACCGAAGCTGCAACTCCGACGACTCTCAAAAGTTTGAAGCTCGTGTTGATTTTTGAGTCGGTTCCAGCCATCCATTATGTCGCTAACTTCTTTGTCTTCGCTATTCAGAGCAAGGAGTTGCATAAAGCATTCAAGCAGTACCTGTGCTCACACAGACAAAAGTGCTAAGAGTGGACATGTTGGCTACAAACAAAGGCGATATCTACGATGAAGACAAAATAAAAGCTAAAGACGTCAAGCCAATTGCTACTTACCTGAACAATCTGCTTCCAATGTTTCCTTTATGAATGGAGAAAAGTGCTGACATGTAAGACGTAGTTGCAAGAGTAATATTAAAGAAGCCCTGAGACTTTCGAGATATTTTGGGAGTGTTTCTAATCGTAAACATTTATGTTTTCACAACACATGGATAAAACAAGGTCCGAAAACGATACACCAATGTGGAGAATACTATGAAACAATGGGCAGGGCTGAAAAAAAAGAAAGAAAAACATACAGTAAGGAAAATGGACAAGTGATGTGATATTCTGGCACATAATAAAGGCAATAGTAAATGCAAACACTCCATGCTGTCCTTACCAAGACATCACGAGTCTGTGTGTGTTTCCTGGATATGAGACATACCGAAAGTCTGACGGCATCACTAGTCAGATTATTGCAAACCCTCAAATTGGTCTATTTCAGGCGGGTGAGGTGAAGATCACCATTTGATAAGAGTAACATATGGCCCAGTAAGTTTTCTGGTAAGACAGTTCCTGTGTTTGGAACTTCCGATACAAAAGGAGCTATTTTGTAATTTAATTTTGCAGGAATAGATACAGAATTCGGAAGTATATCATCTTTTCACTGAGAGAGACAGGGAGGGGGAGCACAAAGAGAAAACATGATGAGTGAGAGAGCGAGAGAGAGAGAGAGAGAGAGAGAGAGAGAAAGAGAGAGAGAGGAACCAAGACATACAAATAGACTGCAGATAAGGAGAAAGATGAAAGAAGGAGAAATAGAACGTGAGCAGGCAGCAAGACAAACACGGTTTTTGTCATTTATTTCCTATTGAAAAGATCTGACACGTTGTTAGTTTGCTATTTACGTTTCTGAGACGATGTTTGAATGTATAGCATTATTGTAGGAATTGAATTCATTCATTTTGTTCCATTTAAAATTGTAAATACATTTTGTGGCTGGTCGGCATATAGAATTTTGTTTACAGTTCCAGTCAAAGACTTTAATCTTATTCGGATATACATAATTGATTGACATCACATACGGAAATCATACATTTGAGAGCCTATACTTGTTTCTGACTGAGTAAACTACATGATCCTGAATGATAATCACCTGCTTTGATATGTTTGTGAGACTTTATCAATTTGTCTTTTTCTTTCTGTTTTTTTTAAAACTTGTTCTGAATTTCTCTGTGCTTACATCATAACTATGAATGTTTCTCTTCTTTAGCAACATGAACTGCGTCATAAACAGCTGATATTTGTGGGTCCTTATTGTGCAGCTTATTACTGGCATGACAACATTGCAGCAGATAAGAAGGAAGAATGGGTCATTTTATTCATATTAAGTGGCAACACCAGTTATTTGTGCCATTGTCTACGATATGATTTCAGCCATCATGTGACCAAGGAGAGATTCAGAGTGAATTCCTTTTGAATATGGGAGAATCCCTCCTTAATAAGCGACCTTGACAAAGACATTGGTGCCACAAATTTCATGGGCTAACTTGACGCCTTACTGGAGAGTCAATGTTGCATAGGAGGCTACAGCCACAATATAAAACCGACGGGAGGACCAGTGGATCTAATCATTTGTTGCTATGTAGCTGAAGTGACCTAATCTTTCATTGTATAGGTCTACCCGCAGCAGACAAAGCAGAGACCAGTGTAAAACAGCTTATAAGCTATGACTTGAAAACAAAAGCAAATAATAATGATAATAATAATAATAATAATAAAAATTGCAACTCCGAAACTGAATTCGGAATTCGGAAGGTTTTCACTGCCAGAATGCATGCATGCATCACAGAGATTTACTGCAGTACCTGTTTCTGTTGTTTCTGTTGCAATCCTTCTCATCACTCACTCACTGTCATTTTATCATGTTATAATTTACACACGTAACATTCTTGAGCACATGAAACACCAATGAACCTTTGGAGTTGTAACAATGCAGGTTATTTTGAATGCTGCCCAGTTTTCTCAACTGAATATTAAAACAGGTTGCCTGTTTGCGTTTAACGTTGCCTCCCTTTTCTTTAAGACTTCTACATAGAAACGCTTCTACCCTCATTTCAGAAAGAAAAAACAATATAACTTAAGTAAACGAAAGAAGAACCTGTCAACGTATAGCCAGAATGACAGATGCGGCTTATCAAAGATAACATTTATCATCAATTCCCGTTTACGTCAGTTCGGAGAGAGGAATCTCTACAATTTTTATCACCCACGAGACGATAAGAATCCTCTTCTTTCAGATCTGTGGGAGAGGATGTAGAAAGGAGGAGGGAGGGCAGGCATAACTCACCACTTGTCTTTGAAAGTCTCATCTTAACGCGTTATATGCAGAGGAAAAAAAGGAGTTTTGTATACTCTTCCAGGTCATGTACGATCATTCTCTTCTACATACAAAAACAATTTTACTAACAAAACATTTATACATGATGTTTAAGCAACAACAACGACAACAACAACTACTACTACTACAACAACAACATGACGGGTTGTTTATAACCTAAGTAACAGACCAAATAGTTAAATTGATCCTAAAAATGCAGAATCAGGATTAGGTTTTGAAGAAAGAGTGAATACATTATCCCTTTATGCATCTGGCCATTAATCCTATTTGTAAGTTAGTACATAAGACATCCACTGGCACTGAAAGAGTGAGTACTTTAACTATTTTTGAAACACCCAATATTGTGCTCATATTACAGCTACTGCATTGCTTCTCGAGTTTGCATTGTTCTGAAGCTTTTCCGTGTCTTTCAATTCTATGTGCATGTATTATGTGTGAAAAACTGTTACCGTATTTCAGTATGCCGTCTCCTCAGCCACGAAATCAATTTTCTGATTTCGTTGCTAAGTTGAAATAGCGAGACACAGGTCTTCATCAGAATATAAAAATGGTATATTTTTTATGGAAATAATAGTGCTCTAGTGGTTACAACTGACGTGTTAAAGTTATTAGGGTTAAATGCAGCTCTACAAAGTCTGCAGTGACCTGCTTGGCATTCCTTCCACTATCTAAAGATCTGAGTTATGTAAACAGAGAATGGATGGAAAAATGTCGGAGAGAAGAGAGAAGCTTTGAAATGTGAGTGGTGGTGATGGTCACAGATATTGTGTGAGGTGTATTCTCTATCCGGACAGCACTCTAACTGGACAGCATTGTTGTGTGCTGGTCTTTAAGATAATATTTTAGTAGTTCGAATTTTAATCCAGTCTCAGACTTTGCTCTTTCGTTAGTATGTTAAGTCAGTCATGTTTGGAACGTTACATTGGCTAATATTCTCCAGATGCATGTTTAAATGGCAAAATTAAGGATTATTTTCTCGTGAAACTCTCATGTTTTGTTCATTTGAAATTATTCCCGAATTAGAATCTTGTATTGCAATAATAATGCTAGCCTTCCTCCCTCCCCCCTCCCCCCCCCCTCACCCCCGCTCTCCTGTACTTATACACTCCATGATCTCAGCAAGCTCATGACACTCAGTTTCTCCCCCACAATAACAGCAACGGCTTCTGAAGCGGACGTATAAATTCTCTATCATATATTGTTTATATGTGTTCAATAATATTATTTTTTTTTTTTTAGTATAAATCATCATCAAAGATTACAAAAGAAAGAGAAATCATCACTCTTGCACTCAGCTGGACACACCGGTTAAAAAGAAAAAATTGTATTTTGATCCATAAATTTCCTTTTACTACGTCATACCGACGGCATTGGGAATCCCAAAAGTGTCAGGCTGAGGATTTAATAGAAGCCGGCTCGTCTTTCTACATCTCATCCTAATTAAATAATAGTCCATTTTTTGTTTCAAAATTTATTTCCAGTAAAACTGGATTTTGTCTAACTGATGGGGAGATAATGATTACGTCAGCAGTAGATCTGGCCAGGATTGTGTGTTGGCACCACCTCGCGCCTATCCACCGACCGGTGGTATATACAAAGACTAGAATACTTTGGAAAAACGCCATTTCTTTAAAAACTTCTGTTAGATGCCCTCTCATGATCTTGCAATGCTTTTTATACAAACCCAGCTAATACTGGATGAACAAGACAAGGGAAATGTGTCTGTGTCAGTCTGATTGTCCTTGTCTTGTTTTCTGCTTTGTTTCCTTTGTTTCTTTCGCTATAAGGCTAACCTTGGTGAAAAACTGTAGATGTGTGAACTACTGAAACTGTCATTGTATTCTAGCAAAAATATTTCAACAGAAGCTTATATCGATCCTCTTCTGGAGAAACCTTTCACGGGCTGGTCTATGATAGCTCTTTGCCAGGTAAACTGTCTTGATATTCAAAACTGGATTTTTGAAACATCATTATCATCATCATCAACAACAACAACAACAACAACAACAACAACAACAACAACAACAACAACAACAACAACAACAACA